>JAEQBH010008366.1:0-131038 GCA_016808115.1 Tetrastigma voinierianum
TAGGCTCAAATCTTTCTCTTGAGTGAGTTGCAACCCAATGAATACCGACACCGAGTGAGCTAGCCAGAAAAGTTGTCGCCGTTCTGTTAATGCTCTTTGAGAGTGTAGCACTTGCGGTAGAAAGGTTGTGTAATACCTAAAATATGCCATAACAGTTTTATAACATGTTTAGGGTATTTTGTAGGTATAATTTGAATTTTTTGTAATTATAATTTGCTAAGTGAGAAATTTTCGAAAACCCAGAATTTGTACAAGATACAAGGGTATATTAGTAATTTTTCAAAAAAGGATATGAAAGGCATAATATGAGAAGAGGATATGCCATTATAGAAATAAGAAAAATTAGGTTGCAAATAGAAGAGAGTATAAGGACCTAATTGTAAATAAAGAAAAATGAAAATATCAAAATGATAAGATCATTTGGTCTCTCATTTTTGAGAGACCAAAAACGTGAAGAGCAAAAAAGAGGAAGAGAGAAAAGAAGAGAAGAAGAAGAGGAAGAAGAAGGAAGAGAAGAGCAAAAGGTATGGATTTCTATGGGTTTTTTATGGATTATTTTGGATACTTATATAGATTTCTATGGATTTGTATGGAAAAAAAATCAAACCATAAACCCATTTTTGATGAATTTGGATCTAAAAAAACCCTACTTGGTATAGTGGTTGTGTTTTAGACTGGGTTGGTTGATTGTAATCCTCAATCGAGGAATATTTGTATTAAGGAAATATCGGGGGCTTTAGGAGATATCGGCCAAAATTTCTCCACAACCCATGTTTTTGTTCTCGCATACTACGGTCAATACCATCCGACCGAAAGTGATTCAAATTTCTGGGTAAATTAAACTTATAGGAGAACATATCATCTTGAAATAGGTATATCCAAATTTTGAACCCTTTAGGCTCAGAAATTCATCCAAAGTGGAGCAGCACCCTATGGTGTGCAGCAGCCTGGGTGGGACACAATTGTCATTTTTCTGATTGTTGGCCTCCAACTTCGGATGACCATAACTTCTTCGTCCGAACTCTGTTTCGGGTGTTCTTGGATTCTATGGAAAGCCCATTGAGTCAAGATTCTAAAAATATGCCTGTGGAGGACATTAGGTGAATATAACCCTGCTGAAATCTTAGGTTTTCCAGATGCCGGGCCTGGATAAAATGGGTCGGGCTAGGGATTGGCTACCTATGTAACTTCCAACTTCTGGACCACATAACTTCTTCGTTCGAACTCCGTTTCAGGTGTTCTTGGACTCTACGGAAAGACCATTGAGTCAAGAATCCATCCATATATAGAATGATAAAATTGGAACTCATATTAGGTCCAGAAATCATGAAAAACAGTAGGCACTATTGGTAACCATAGTTATTCATGCATATAACGAGATATGAAAAATGCAAAGATACTGGGACAATGATTGTACATATCGCATAAGGATACCGATGACAATTATTAGGAAATAGTGAGATATGCAACAAACATAAAATACACATGGATTGTCCGCTTAGAACTGGTAGCGGTGATAGATAGGTATGCCTATTAGTGGAAAAACAAGTCTCGGCAAAGATACCGATTAGTCGGGCCCCCGTTTGTCACATACGCCTTCGAGCCCTTATAGATGGTCATTGTCTCGTACAATGATAACTTATATATGGTCATTGTCTCGCACAATGATAACAGCGCCTCCGGGCCCTTATATCCACTTCTAAGGTTTATGCAGGCATGAAATTAACATAAAACAAATGACAAGTATATGCAAATGATTTGAAAATGATAAAAGTAGATGACATGATATGAGAAGCATAACATTGCTGTGTGATGACATGTAAACAGTGACAAGTACATGTTGACAAGAACAAGAAGAAAAATGTAAAACGACCAAATGAAACATGATATGATGCCAAGAAAGTATAAGATTGCATACATGTGTAAATTATACGATGGAACATAGTATAATCACGGGTATAAGGACAAGATAGAATATGACATAAGTATATGATATGTTATATGTATATGTAAATGTGTAAAGTGAGATGTGACTTCTTATTAGTAGTTGTCCACGAAGTTATTCCCACTACATAATGCTACATGTGAGTTTTCATCCGTGTAGGTACCTTAAGCAGCAGGCAAGTAGGACAGATTGTTCACATCGCCCCAAGGTCAACACATCATTAGTGCTCACTCATGACTTTAGTCTATTTTGTATAGTGTAGTATCTTTTGGTTGTTTGTAAACAAACTAAGCAATGTAATATTGTAAAATGTTGAACATCATGTAATGGGGTCAGATATTTTGTAATCCGTCGCTACATGATATAATATGTTAAGTAATATTATATGATCGGAATAAGTTTAAAGGCTATAAGTTTATAGTAAGTAAAAAATAAAATAAAATAAAAATAACACCCTCGCTTGACACCGGGTGCCTAGTTGGGGGCATCACAGGTTGAGTATCAAAGTCAGGTATACATCATATTATCATCATGAACAATGGATTGACACCTAAAGAACTAGGTTTTAGAGAAAAAAAAAATAGAGGACCCTATTTGGTTACAGTTTTTGAAAACTGTTTTTTGTTTTGAAAAACAAGAACACATAAAACAAGATCGGATCACTGAATCGCTAGTGCAATCGTTGATTGACGATCATAACTGTAATGTAAGTGAGCCGGGAGGAGCTATAAATCACACCAAGCACAATGTAAAGAAGGACAGCTATTAATCGGTTTTCATTCTAGAAGCAAATGTTTCGAAGGTGGAGAGAGAATTTTTACATCTTATGAAATTTGTTCAAGCAAGAAGATGGCGCATGGTATCTCTATCATTGGGTCTCGAGACAAATTGCACAAGGTTCTTCAATGTTACTTCACCATGACACAATGGAAATACAAATATAATTTAACCAAGAAGAAATAAAGATGACAATTTAACAAAGAAGTAAAGATGCATATCTCGTATACCATATATTACCCGGGTGATTTATAGATTGTGGCAAGCTATTCATCCGAATGACAAAAATTCAACATCGTGATTATTCTTGGCTATGGCTAACATTTCATAATCATTCCCGGATAGAGACTCGAGATGTCTCTCTTTTTCTTTCAATGACAAACATGTGACAGGAACCTAAAGGAAGTGCAATAAAAAAAAAAATACTAAAAGGCTCTCCTTATTCAAATATCAGGAATCAAAGAAAAACAACGAAGAATATTCAACAAAGAAAAATGCTATTCAGAAAAGAAAGGGAAATCATTACTCAGAAACTAACTAGAAACATTGAAAAGATATCAATTACTTAGCATTCACATCTGAAACACCTCTTTTCAAAATAAATATGAGGATGCAACAACAAATAGGTAGAATATGGAGTCCTCCTATAAGTAGAAATTTGGATGGGAATTAATTGTGTTCACACACAATCGAGAGGTTCTATTAAATCTCTAATCACCATGAACTTACATCAAGATCAACTTTTTGCAGCACCCACATTCATAAAAATATGGACTCTTCCCCATATACGAAAAGATAATTTTCAAATTTTACATGCACATATGTCTAGTATAAGAAGCTGCAACCACCTTTAAAAGTTCGTCAAAAGCACCAAGGAATAAACTCCAAGGCCGATACTTTAATTTAGCACTCCCTAAAGTATAATGGGCTTAATAGAATCTTTATATAAATCAATATGGATTCGGGCCTTAACCCATCTAAATTATACTTATTGTGGGTACCATATTTCTTTAAAGCTCAGACCCACTATTCAACAGTTCGGCGCCGCTGCAGCCCACCGCCCGGCTCGCCTCACGGCAGCTGGCCCACATGCCCAACGTATTAAAACCACACAAGAACCCACCAGATCGGCAGGCCCTAACTCCATCCGGGATCCCGAGTCCCCCCAAAATTTGGCCATCTCAAGCACCGCATATGAGAAATTTGTTATGGGAAAATACGTAAAGTATATATTTACCCCTGAATTTCCTAATTTCTAAATCCTTTATTTGGAAGGATAATCCTTGATAAGGAAAAACATATATTATCCCATAAAAGGAATCCTTAATAAGGAAAAACGGATCTTATCCCATAAAAGGATAATCCTTAATAAGGAAAAACAGATATTATTCCTAAAATAAGAACGGAGATTTGGGAACCAAACCCTATAAATTGGGAAGATCCCCCATAGAAAAAGGTATGCAATTCCAACTATCTCAACCTCCTTCTTCTTCCTCTCCATTGCTGACTTAATCATCGGAGAGGAGGTCGGCACACCGTCGCCGGACGCTCTTCAGGTGCCACATTACGCAGTACCGATGCCCTCAAGATCGTATCGAACAAAATTGGTTCTGCGACGGCACCGTCTGCGGGGAAATCGAACAAAAAAGTTTCACCGACGATTGGCAAGAGCTTGGCTCCTACCGCTGTCCAGTAGCCCTCCGTCACTTGAAGCTCGGTCGATCCCCCATTCCACATCTAATTCGTCCGGGGCACTCGCAATGTCATGCAACCCAATGACCCAGTCATCAGAAAATCAATTCTTCCATTGGCGTCAGGACATGGAGAGAAAGCAAGAGGAATAAGCAAGAAAGATGAAAGAGTTGTAAAGTCATGTTGAAGGCTCACAGCGAAATAATGACCAGTCGCGAACTCAGATCGGAGAAAGCCGCGAACCTGGAAAATGTATTATCAATAAAGATTTCTTTAAAGCATTCTCTATCAATCTTTGCAATAGCCCACTTAAAAAGCCCGGATGGCGCAGTAAATGACCTATCCGGTCCAGTATAGATAACATATAACTAGTTAACATTAAAAGCCCGGATGGCGCAGTAAAATGACCTGTCCGGCCCGGTAAAGATAACTTCTAGCCGGTCAACTTAAAAGTCCGGACTGCGCAGTAAAATGACCTGCCCGGCCCGATAAAGATAACTTCTAGCTGGTTAACTTAAAAGTCTAGACAACGCAGTAAAATGACCTGTCCGGCCCAGTAAAGACAACTTCTAGCCGGTCAACTTAAAAGTCCGAATGGCGCTGTAAAATGACTTGACCGGCCCGGTAAAGACAACAACTTCTAGCCGGTCAACTTAAAAGTCCGAATCTACAAGGCAAAGAAATGATCTCGCCCACCGGAAGGTCGATGTCTTATCCCACAAGACGCGTTGATGTTCAACTGGTTCATTTAATGTCAGACTTCTGGCTCTAAGCCATATGGAACTTTCACAAGACCGTGATTTAGCTCTAAGTCAGTTCGACACTTTCTTAATGTCGACTTAGATTGCTCTGCCGCTTTTGCAATTTCTAAAAGTCGCTTCGCACTTTCACAAGACCGCATCGGGCTCTAAGTCAGTCTGACACTTCTAAAAGACCGCACTGGCTCTAAGTCGTCTGGTATTTTTCTTAATGCCGACTTGTGGCTCTAAACCGCCCCTAAGAATTCTAAACCATATGGTGCTTTCTAACACTGTAATTTCCGGCATTAAGTCACCGTTTTTCTAATGCCGTGACTTGTGGCTCTAAGCCGTCTGGCAATTTCTAAAAGCCATATGGAGCTTTCTTAATGCCAGACTTATGGCTCTAAGTTGTTTGGCAATTTCTAAAATCCGTATGGCACTTTCTTAATGCTAGACTTCTAGCTTTATGCCGTCTGACACTTTCTTAATGCCAGACTTTTGGCTCCAAGCCTTCTAACACTTTCTTAATGCCAGACTTCTGGCTCCAAGCCGTCTGACACTTTCTCTAATGCCGCACTTCCGCTCTATGCCGTCTCGACACTTCATTAATGCTAGACTCGGCTCTGGGGCACCGTCCGACATTTCAAAAGACCGCACTTAGGCTCTACGCCGTCTGGCACTTTCAAAAGACCAGACTTGTGGATCCAAGCCGTCCCGACACTTTCTTAATGCTGACTTCCTACTTTGCCGTCTGTACTTCTAACCGTATGGCACTTTCTGCCAAACTTCGCACTATGCCGTCCGACACTTCCTTAATGCCGACTCTAGCCTAATTGCCCTGAACTCTTAATGCCGACTTCCCGCCCCATGCCGTTTGGCACATCCCACTGCCCGACTTCGCTCTGTCATCCGACACTTTCAAAAGACCACTTGTGGCTCAAGCCTTCCTCGACACTTTTCTCAAAAGACTGCACTTGTGGCCTGGTCAGTCTCGCACTTTCAAAGACCGCACTTGTGGCTCTAAGCCATTTGACACTTCAAAAGGACCGCACTTGTGGCTCCAAGCCATCCGACACTTCTAAGACCCGACCGTGGCTCCAAGCCGTTTGGCACTTTCTTAATGCCAGACTTCTGGCTCCAAGCCGTCTGGCACTTTCTT
The DNA here is from genome assembly GCA_016808115.1 of Tetrastigma voinierianum. NCBI lineage: Eukaryota > Viridiplantae > Streptophyta > Magnoliopsida > Vitales > Vitaceae > Tetrastigma > Tetrastigma voinierianum. Next base: position 6,314 of record JAEQBH010008366.1, read on the forward strand.
AATGCCAGACTTTTGGCTCCAAGCCGTCTGGCACTTTCTTAATGCCAGACTTTTGGCTCTAAGCTGTCTGGCACTTTCTTAATGCCAAACTTCGCTCTAAGCCGTCTGGCAATTTCTAAAATTCGTATGACACTTTCTTAATGCCAGACTTTTGACTCTAAGTCGTCTTGCACTTTCTTAATGCCAGACTTTCGGCTCTAATCCGTTTGGCACTTCCTTAATGTTAGACTTCTCGCTCTAAGCCGTCTGACACTTTCAAAAGGCTGACTGTGGGTTTTAAGCCTCGTCAAGTATTTTTAAAAGACCAGACGGTCTGTTCACTGGCACATGTTTAAACATAGCAAATGACTTAACCCGTATTCTTTATCTTTACCACTGGGGCAACCCGTGAGTCTTGCTCCCAGCGCTGCGCATCATCGCCTGACGGCTAACTAAGGTCTCTTATGATCTCATTGAGGTTTTAAGGCCGACCTCTCTTGGGAAGAGCTACTCGAGATTGACTTCAAAAGATTAGAAAGAACAAAATGTTCACCCCCAACGACCTCTCGCAATGGACTCGGTATAACTAGGGGCTATAAGGAAAGGGTCGAGCTTAACCTCGAGTTCCTTTACGCATGCTGAGCTCATCGCAGCCCCTCGATCTCAAGCCATCGACCGATGTCAGAAACATGCTGTCACACGTGCTTTTATATCCAAACACACGCCCAATGCACACATTAATTCTCTCATCCCTCTTAAATCCTTTCTTTCTACTCAAGGTTTAAAGCACTATATTTTTCCGACCAAGAAGTATCAATCCTTCACCGAAAAGAAGTATCAGGTACTATGCCTTTTAGGCCTGCACTACTCATATTCACAGCTCCAGACTAATTGCTTAATAGGTTTCCTGCGCTCACAGCAGCCCACCGCTTGACCCGCTCATGAAGCTTTTCTTACCCAAGGCGGCCTACACTGTGACAAACCATACGAGAACCCACCGCACGGCAGTAGCCCTAAAAACCCATCTCGATCCCGAGTCCCCCCAAATTGCCATTCACCAAGATATGGGAAATTTGTTACAAAGATAAAGTAGAGATTTTATCCCCACTTCCAATTTCTAAATCTCGTTTGAAGGATAATCCTGATAAGGAAAACATATATTATCCCATAAAAGGAACTTCATTACAAAAACATATCTTATCCCATAAAAGGATAATCCTTAATAAGGAAAAACATATATTATTCCTAAAATAAGAACGGAGATTTGGGAACCGAACCTTATAAATTGGGAAGATCCCCCACAGAAAAAGGTATGCAATTCCAACTATCTCAACCTCCTTCTTCCTCTCCATTGTGGACTTAATCACTGGAGAGGTATGGCCATAATCGCCACCTGACGCTCTTGCGTTCACATTGCAGCCGATGCCCCGCAGATCGTGACGAAAAATTGGTTCTGGCATTTACGCCGTTTATGGGAAATCGAACAAAAGTTTCTAATTCGACTCCATTGATAAGAGCTTCTTGGCTCTAACCGTTGTCCAAAGAGTCTCCGTCACCCTGGAGCTCCTATCGATCCCATTCCACATCCGATTCGTCCGGCGCCAAAATGTCAAAACCTAACACCCACTGCCAAAATCAATTCTTCCATCAAAGCTGAATACGGAGAGAAAGCAAGAGGAACAAGCAAGAAAGATGAAAGAGTTGTAAAGTCATGTTGAAGGCTCAAAGCAAAATAATGACCAGTCGCGGACTCAAGAGAAAGTCGCGAACCTGGAGAAGGTATTATCAATAAAGCTTTCTTTAAAGCATTCTCTATCAATCTTTGCAATAGTCCACTTATAGGGTTCGGTTCCCAAATCTCCGTTCTTATTATAGGAATAATATATGTTTTTCCTTATTAAGGATTAACCTTTTATGGTATAAGATATGTTTTTCATTATTAAGGATTCCTTTTATGGGATAATATATGTTTTTCCTTATCAAGGATTATCCTTACAAATAAAGGATTTAGAAATTAGGAAATTCAGGGATAAATATCTACTTTGCATATTTTCCCATAACAAATTTTTCATATGCTGAGACGGGCCGATGTGGGGGATTCTGATCCCGCACGGGTTCTAGGACCCGCACCGTCTCAGCGGGTCCCCCGTGGTGGTTTTAATACGCTGGGCCACCTGGGCCGCCCAAGGAGGTGGGCCAGCAGCAACACCCACGAGGGCGCCGCCTGCCTATCAATAGTGGTCCGACCTAAAATGCCATAAGATCCATTAATGCCTCCCTTTTTCCGCTGAAGGTTGGTACTTTAGTCGGGAAAATATGGTGCTTTTAAACCTTCGCAGAGTCAAGGACTGGAGAATTAATGCGTATCAACGCTTGTTCGATATACACGCGGTGAACCGTATGTTTCTCAACATCACGACGGCTCAAGATCACCGAGAGGGAGAGCAATGAGCCCTTTTGTCTCGAAGAACTCCCAGAGTTAGTTCCAAATTTCCCTTCCTTACATGCTCCCCACAGTACTCCCGCCACGCTGTGAAAGGTCACAGGTAAACATTTTGTTCTTGCTAATCTTTGAAGTCAATCTCGTATCTCTTCGGCTATGCTCTGGCCAAGAGCCTAAGCCGAGGATTATTGAAGGGGCCTTAGAAGTTAGCTCTCACCGTCTCAATAGTCACCTTTGAGGGAACAAGACTCACAGGTTGCCCCCCAAGTGGTAAAGAGAAAGAATGCACAGGCTGATAGCCATTGCTGTGTTTAAACATGTGCCAACGGGCTATGAGTCTAAAGTCTGGTCTTTTAAAAGTGCAAGAAGGCTTAGAGCCATAGTTCGGGTCTTTGAAAGTGCAAGACGACTTAGAGCAAGAAGTCTTATATTAAGCAGTGCCAGTGGATTGGGAGTCGAAGTCCGCATGTTATGCGCTGTGTGGCTTAGAGTCAAAGTCCTGGTGACAGCGAGTGTCATACGACTTTGTGAAATTTCCGTGATGGTGGCTTAGAGCCGGAAGTCCGCATTAAGAAAGTATGCACCTGGGCTTAGACGAAAGTCCGGCATTAAGAGTGCTGCATACTGGGAGCCACAAGCCAGGTCTTATGAAAGTGCCAGACGGCTTGGAGCCACAAGTCAGGTCTTAAGAAAGTTCCAGCACTTGAGCCACAAGTCTTAGGACGCCCGCCCCTTACGGCAGGCCAGTAGGCGGATCAGACAGAGAGTAGGATGCCACTAAATCATAATCACTCAAATCATATCTTCTTGGACGATTATGTAAATTGGGCAAGCCCATAAGCATTTACATTAACAAAATCCATTTTACAATGTAGGCATCAAGCCTTTGCAAAATGATTTACAAGTAGATGTTAAGTATTCAAATTGTTTATCTGAAATATCCATATCCAAAAGAACACATGAAATGAGTGCACATGTCGAACATGCTAGAGATTTCTTTTCTTTATGACTGACAACTTCTGAATCTTGGAGTGCTAATAAGATCCTTTATCTATCACTTTCATTTTTGCGCGTGGTAAAGCAATCACATTAACACTCATGCTTGGTGGTTCTATCTAAATCCATTCCTCGGTTCCAGCTTAAAATCGTTCATACCGAATTTAATAATTGAACTTTCAATGGATGATCGATATAAATACATTATATACTTTGTTATATATATACAATAAATTATAGTTCATTGATCATCCCATAATATTCTCATAATCAATATTTCACAATCTCAAATCAATTCAAATATATACAAATTCGATTTAGTTCGACATTCAATTCAATTAAGAAATCAATTCGTTTTATATAAACCAATTCGGTTACGTCAATCACTTGATTATGCCAAATGGTCAGTTATGCCCATAGCAATTTAACTTTATGTCTTCGATATATCTGAGGATGTGAGTCACCCGGCCGCGGATCCGACATTGCTGTTGATATCACATGGTTTATAACCTGATGCGGTCCATTTGGTGCTTATTTGGTTATAAACAATCAAATAGTGAACAACACCCGTCTACGGTCCATTTGAAATTTGCGTTGATGACATCAATAGTTCGCGATGCGCTATTTGACCTATTGGTATACCAATCTATCCTTAATCACGAGAATAAACGGTTAACATTCTATTAAGGGCGTTAGAATCCTTTATAGAAAATATAGTACAATATATGCGGCTTGTATAAACATTTTATTTTCAATAAATAGCCAGAATTTACATATACAAATATTTCCATGATCACTTTTCTCAAATCAATTAAATCAATTCAATAATAACTAGAACAACATGCAAAAACTTGAAGCGAGGAATAGGAGTTGGTAAAGACAAGCCAATGTTTTGCTTTGATTCCGATCCTTGGAATCTCAATCCTGATTTGGCTTTTTTCCTCCTCGTCGATCCACTATTCCAAAACCATGAGAACAATATTATTCAAGTGTACTAGTGGTTTGGATTGGGATTGATTTTCGGAGTTTAATATGAGTTCAATTTAAACATTCTATCACGTGAAGATGGATTCTTGACTCAATGGGCTTTCCATAGAGTGCAAGAACACTTCCGAATCGGAGTTCGGACGTGGGAGTTAGGACCTTAGAGTTGGAGGTCGCCACAGTCAAATCCTGACGCGAAGCCGAGACCAGGCCCGGGCGAGCTCGTCTACCACCTCGGTCAAACATCTTCTCTCCTCAGAATATTAATGTATTCTTGACTCAATCGGTTCCATAGAGTCCGAGAACACCCAATCGGAGTTCAAGCGGGGAGATGTGACCTTAGGGATTGGAGGTCATGTCAGCAGTCAGCTGTGGCCGGCTTGAGCGACGGTACGCTGAAGTGACGAGCTCAGTCAAACACCCCGGTCTGACATCTAACATCCTCCTTAGACATATGAATGTATTCTTGACTCCATAGGCTTTCCATAGAGTCGAGAACACCCAATCGGAGTTCAAGCGAAGGAGATATGACCGAAGTTGGAGGTCATGCGTAGTCGCTTTGGCGGCGGCACGAGCGGCAACGTTTGGCGAAACGCGTTTGGCGAACAGCATTTGGCGACCAGCGTTGGGCCGAGCCTTTGTTGGGCGACCAGCGTTGGGCGAGCAGCATTGAATAGCGTTGGGCGACCCTTTGTTGGGCGACACTATTGAATGACCACTATTTGGCGACGCCAGCGACCAACTGTTTTGGCGATCAACTGTTTGGCGACCCTTTGTTTAACTGACCGCCGGTTTGGCGGTGTTTGATACCACTGTTTGACGACCTTTGTTTGACCAGCGTTTGACGACAGCGTTTGGCGACCCTTTGTTTGATGACCTCGGTTTGACGACCTCGGTTTCGACCCGACCCGTTTGGTACATTGAGTAAAGACCATAACGGTCTCACGAAGTCGAATTAAGAAATTCAAAGCCTAACATCAAGTTCATTGATTTGGATACATTTTCACAGAAGGACTTACTGCCAAATTCTCTTTATTTCTGATCCAAAAACCACGTTATAGGTAATTTAGTTGACACGTGGACAAAGCGGCAGGCCAGTTGCATTTGGCCGGACCTCGATAAAAGGACTATAACCCAGTCTGAGGTCCAAATTGAAATTCAAAGAAGCCTAACATCAAGCTAATTGATGTGGCTACGATTTACTAGAGGACACTTTACTACCAATTTCCTTCACTTTGTACCCAAAAATCAAGCTCTAAGGTTTGGTAGGCTGCCTTTACCCTGATGTAGCGATTTCATGGTTTTAAATGCGTAGAGCTTTCCCTGGGCGGATAACTACCCAACAATCCTTGGGGTGAAGACCAAGTAGGAGAAGACCCTATCTCATGGAGTTTGTGTCGAAAGTCCCACGGTTCAGGTCTCTACTTGTAGCTCTTGTCATAGGAAGGACTTCCGCCGTGCTTCGCCCAGGAGACCTATGGTCCGTCGTCGGAGAAAAATCTAGAGAAGGTGGAGCCTCTCTCTCTAACTTTCCCTTTTCTCTATTTTTCTTTTCTTATGGATCACTCTTAATCATACTTTTTAAAAAGGAGGAAGCTTCCTCCCTCTTTCCTACATGCCACATGTCATTTCCTTGATTTTTTTCATTTTACTCATTTATTTCTCCTAATATCACTTAGACATATAAACTTATTTACAATTGACCCTTGAGTCCCCATTTTACAATTTCTATATTTTCTCTTTTTCACTTGGGTTCATTTCTGGATTCAACAATCATCTAATCAATATTAAAAAAAATTTAAGAAAAATACCCAAGTTGAGCTCAATTATACGGAATATATAATAATTTTATCATAAAATTTTAGGTATTTGAGGTCTTCTGACTCTCAGCCCAATAAAATTTAGATCCTCGAGAGTACCTTGAATCAAACGATTCTGAATCTGGCACGCCATATCGTTTCCTCACTTTCCCAAGTGGCTTCTTGATCTTATGGTTTCTCGGCACCTTGACTAGCAGGTCTTCTTATTAAGTAATTCCTTACGCTTCACGAGCCAAAATCTTTCTTGGCTCTTCTTCATATCAAATCGGCCTCGACTCAATTGTCTCAGAGGCTACATGTGACCAGATCACGATCAGTACCTCAAATGCTTGTGGACCGTGAAACACATCATGGATCTTTTCAGTCAGGAGGTAATGCGTCTGTACCTGCTGGTCCCACTTTCTCAATCACTTCATAAGGGACCCAATAAATACAGGGCTCGGCTTGCCCTTTTTCCCAAAATCTCATCACCTTCTTAGAAGCGATACTCAAAAACACCTTTTCGCCGATCTCATATCGAATATCTTTTCTTTTCATGTGGCATGTGATTCATCCTATCGGTGGCCACCTTCAATCTCTCTCTGTCGTTCACTTTTTCTTCGAGTCTCTTGTATCAAGTCGGGGCCAATCACTTTCTTTTCACTCAATTCGGAGTCGACCACCCGATGGTGTTCCCATTTTCTCCATGTAAAGCCTCATGGGCGCCATTCAAATACTTGATTGGAAGCGTGTGCTCTGTGAATTCAACTAAAGCAATGTGTTGATCCAAGCCGCCCTCAGTGCGATCCTCTGACTCCTTAACATATCTCAACTGGGAATCTGGATCACTCTCTCAGATTGTCCATCCGTTTGTGGGTGGAACGTTGTACTGAAATTGATCGCGGTGCCCGAGCCTCTTGCAATTTTTCCCCAAGGAATCACCAAAAGTAAACGCCTCGGATCTAAGTGAAATAATGGATACTTCGGAATCCCGTAGCAGAACTATTTCCTTGATATACATTTCTGGTAGCTTGTCAGAAGTAAATAGTCCGTTCTCACTAATTAGGAAATTGAGCTGACTTAGTTAATCCCGATCTACTACGATGGCCAGGTCATGCCTTCTCCACATCAGTAGTAACCAAACCACAAATCCATGAGTGATTCGGTCCCATTTCCACTCGTTCTAATGAGAACTTAATAATCCAGAGAACTTGATGCTACGCCTTTACTCTTTGACACACCCGAACACTTGGCTACAAATTCGACACATCTCTTTTCATCAGGACCACCCGAATGACATTTTAAATCCTCGATACATCTTTGTGCTAAGTTGGATAGCAAAAAGATCCACTATGTGCCTCTTCAAGTATGGATTTTATAAATCATTACAGTCGGGTACACAAACCCGATCCTTATGATAACCTCCATTTAGTTCTTTATGGGCTTCGGTTTTGCCACCATTTCTAATATGATTTATTATGGCAACAATATTTCTCTTCTTTCCTTTGTTGCCTCTAGCACTTGATTCAACAAACTTCGGTCTCGCTATCGGTTCTTGCCACTACGATTACCATACGTCCTTATAATGACAAATGGGCATTCAACGCTCGGCGATTCGTATTGACTTTCTCAAGCGTCGGCCACTACATTGGCCTTTCGGGGTGATAATCAATTATGCGATCATAATCTTTTATCGGTTCCATCCATCTCGGGTGCCTCGAGTTAAACTCTCGTGAGAGCGAATACTTAAGACTCTTATGATCGGTGCCAAGATGAAACACTTCTCTCGTACAAATAACTGTCTCAAATTTTCGTATGAAATACAATTACGGCTTGATTCAATCATCGTGGGGTAGTTCCTTTCATGCACGGCTTCAAGCGTCTTGAAGCATAGGCTACTGCCCTGCATTAGGACACATCAAATTATTTAGCGTGCATCAGCAAAAATACATAATCTGCCGCGGTCGGTTGGTAAGAGCAGAGCCTCGGTTAGAATGCTTTCAACAGCCAGAAACTTCTTTGACATTTTCCTCCATTCATACTTTACATTTTTCTGGAGCGATCACCGTCATCGAGTGCAGTCATAGAAAACCACTGCAGTGCTTACGTAGTATCCTGCTGGTGAAACTGCACTTATGTATTTAAGTGCTTGTTCAACAACCTTCTATTTCTTTGGATCTACTTGGTTCCTTCTTTCGATACTATATGCCCAAGAAAGGACACTTCATTCTTCCAAAACTCACACTTGCTTTCAGGTTTTGCATCGACATCTTTCTCATCTCTAACACTACTCTAAGGTGTGTGTCATGACTATCTGATCTTTTGAATACTGCACGAGATATATCGTTTACTAGAACCTTGATAAGCCGATCCACATACGGTCGGAGAATGCGATTCATTAGGTCCATGAGCAGCCGTGGAGCATTGTCAATCAAGCGGCATTCTGAGGAACTCATAATGTCCATATCGTCCTAAACGCCGTCTTATGCACATCGACATCTTTAATTCTGGCCCAGTGAATTTGCCAGGATCGCAAAGTCGATCTTTGAAAAGATACTTGCACCTTTTAATTAGTCAACAGATGTGTTCACGGGTGCGGATGCTATTCTTCTGGTAACTTGTTGGGGTTCTTGTAATCAGCCATAGCGAAGTGTACCATCTTTCTTTTTAACAAAAAGCACGGGAGCTCCCATGGTGATACACTTGTTCACAATAAACCTTTTTCTAGTAGTTCTTGCAAGCGCAATTTCAATTCCTTTAGCTCTTAGTGGAGCCATTACATCTGATTATATCAATGGATCTTAGGTGTGGCACCACAATTTTGCGATCAATAGCAAACTCAATCTCCTATGTGGGGGCAATCCGGTAACTCTTAGGAAACACATCAGGAGAATTCATGCCGATAGGGATATCGGATACACCTGAGCCTTGCGCCTTCCTCTATATCAATCACATAAGCCAGTAGGCTGCATCCTTCTGTGCCATTGTTCACCTTGAGTGGTAGCGAGATGTCTACGATAGATAGATGATTTGACCTCTCACCGATGAAGGTTACTTCATCTTCATTCGAATGTCTTTAAGGTTTACTCTTTTTTCATTCTACAATCGACTATTGCTTGATGTCGGGACAACCAGTCCATCCCCAATATCACATCAAACTCCCTAAAGGATAACTCAATCAAATCTCCCAAAAATTCATACTCTCGTATTTTGATGGGATAATCTCTATAGACTCTGTTCACAATAACACTATGGCCAAGCGGGTTCGTCATCAAGATGTCATACTCAGTTTCACTTCACCGACAATTTTACCTAAGTTGGGTATCATCGGTATATGTATGAATGAGTCGATCCACGGATCTATCAATGCCACATGCATAATAGTATCGAGATAGTAAAATTATCGATATTCGGTATCTTCCCACTTTGCTTTCATTGCATATGCTCTAGTTAGAGAATGACCATCTTGCCTACCCAAAGTTTGTGTCCCTTGTCTCGGAACACTCGGTGATGCAACACTCTTATTGCGCTTTTTAACAAAAACTGTACTTGATGCGTAGTCTTTGTAAATGAAACGAGCTCTAGGGCCAAATCTCTTGCTCCTCTTTGGATCCACAAATCAAACAAGCACACGTAGAACTCAACATTCTCACTTTATGATTTCTCCTTGATGGGGGCAATGGGAGCAATCTTGTCCTCCTAGAGGACCTCTGGTGTACTATGGCCAGTGGTCTTTGGTAAGTGGTATTCCCTCTGCGTGCTTGTGCTATAGGCTGATTAAGGTTCATGTGGTCCCTTAATTTCTTCTTTTCTTTGTTGTTCTTAATTTGGTGACTGGATTTTCTTTCCCTGTCTTATCCTTTCTCTCTTTTTCCTCTTTCTTTACTCTTTCCACATTGATGCACATGTCACAATTTGGAGAAATCCTCATTGGAAAAATCTTTGTGACATGGGCTCAGTCTCAGTCGTGGGCCGTCTTGAACCTCTGGCACTTTTCTTCCTCACTCACAAGTATCTCGGGAGCATACTTGCTCCAACCGTGTGACGTGTGAATTCTCTTTGATATTCGGTCACACTTTCATTACGTGCTCTTGATTATGAAACTCGTCTCATGTTGTTCGGATCGTCGACCCACATAATGTTTCTTGAACTCATCGAGAAGAACTCCCATGTCACTCTCGATGGTGCGGTCCACGGTCCACGGAAACCCACCAGCGATAAGCCTAAATCTGATGTGAGGTCGCACATTCAACTCTCTTCAGTTGTACAATGCATTTGCACAAGCATTCCATTCAGTTCTCTCGAGCGATTTTCTGCCATAGAAGGCTCATCCTCTTTCTTCCCGCAAATCCTACGGAATTCGGTACCTTGCCATTCTCTCGATAGGTGATCGCTTTCTGGAGCAATTGTAAGTACGGTTGCCCGACTCTTTGCAATGCGAACTAGGCTGGCTGGAGGATGCCCATAGTACCTCACGCCTTTGATGTAGTTCGTTCGTGGTGGGGCGTGGGATGCTTGCCCACCTTCCACACTAAGCGGGATTTGTTTGGGGGGCGAGTCCCACAGGTCATCCCTCGACCTGAGGAAGCCAAGATCGTCCATGCTTATCCTATTAAGACCCGACAAGTTCAGCGTCGAGTCATGTCATCCTTTATATGCAAATGAAATGCATATTAAACACAATTTCAAAAATGGTTTACAAACAATTTAAAAAATCATTTTTGTAGAGCGGCAAACCCTAGGCTCGATACGATAAAGTTGTAGCCCCTTACCCGACGACCGGCAGGCGGATACGAACGAGTCAGGATGCCACTAAAATCACTCAAAATCATATCTTTGCAGACGATTATGAAATTGGGCAAGCCCATAAACATTTACATTTAACAAAATCCATTTACAATGTAGGCATCCAAGCCTTTGCAAAATGATTTACAAAAATAGATGTTCAGTATTCAAATTGTTTATACGAAATATCCATATCAAAAAGAACACATGAAATGAGTGCACATGTCGGAGCATACTCCGAGATTTCTTTCTTTATGACTCGGCGGCTTCTCGATCTGGTCCGCTATCGATCACTATCTATCACTCCTGCGACTGCCGCATTGGTAAAACAATACGCTAAGCATTTTCATGCTTAGTGTCTTATACAAATCCATTCTCGCTCACCTTAAATCAATTCATGCAATTTAATAATTCGTAATCTTTCAATCTTTCGATGATCAATATAAATACATTACATATACTTTGTTATATATATACAATAAATTATAGTTCATTGATCATCCCATAAATACATTTTCATAATCAATATTTCACAATCTCAAATCAATTCAAATATGCTCACAAATTCAATTTAGTTCTGACATTCAATTCAATTCTGAAAATCAATTCAGTTATGCCAATCAATCTCTGGCTCGCTAATCACTTTGGGCCAGTTAACTAATCTGGCTTATGCCCTTAATCTAATTTAACTCTATGTCTTCGATATACGATATCGTAGTCACCAAAGACGTGTCCCGCCGGGTCAGAGGTCAGATTACATGGTTTTATAACACAGCATTTGCCCCGCCACGCTGACCGGTTATAAACAATCAAATAGTAGTGAACACTACCGGCTACTTGCCCCACTGGGTCACGCCGACGGAAAGTGACATCAATAGTCATAAGATCGCTTATTCACTTATCGTATACCAATCTATCCTTAATGCGAAATAAAACTAACATTCTATTACATGCCTAAATCCTTTATAAAGAAATATAGTACAATATGTACGTCAGATAAACATTTTATTTTCAATAATCATGAAATTTTATACGCAAATATTTCATAATCACTTTTCCAAATCAATTAAATCAATTCAATATGCTTTAGAACAACATGCAAAACTTGAAACGAGGAATAGGAGTTGGTAGAACAAAACCAAAAATATTTGCACTTTGATTCCAATCCTTGGAATCTCAATCACAGATTGGCTTTTCCTCCTCGTCAGTCCCTATTCCAAAACCATTAAAGAACAATATTATTCAAGTGTACTAGTGGTTTTGGTTAGGATTGATTTTTGGAGTTTGAATATGAGTTCCACCTAAATATTTACATGTAGATGAGTCTTGACTCACTGGGCTTCATAGAGTGCAAAAAACACTGAACTGAGTTCTACTGAGAGCTAGGACCCTCCAAGTCTGGAGGTCACATATAGTCAAACTCGAACGACGAAAGGCATCTCGAACCGGATTTGAGCTCGCCTACCACCTCATTAAACATCTTCTTATACTCCCTAGGAATATTAGCTGTATTCTTGACTCAATGGGATTTATAGAGTCTAAGAACACCCAAATCGGAGTTCAAAACAAAGGAGATATGACCTTCCGGGTTGGAGGTCATGTAGTCAACTTCGACGAGCCGACCAATCGACGAGTCAGCATCGGAAGTGACGAGCTCAGTCAAACACCTCGGTCTGACATCTAACATCCTCCCAGACATATGAATGCATTTTGACCACGTGGCTTCCATAGAGTCCAAGAACACTCAAATCGGAGTTCAAACGGCGAGATATGACCTCCGCTGGGAGTCGCGCGTAGTCAACTTCGCGACGAGTCGAATCTAACTAACGAAAGAATCGGCTTGATGAGCACCGCTGATCGACCACCGTCGATCTACCACCGCCGATCTACCACTATCGGATGACCAATCGCTGGATCTACCACTATTCGACGAATTAACGCTTGATCACGCAATTACTGTTTGACGACACCGCTTTTGACGATCGACCGCTCGACGACTAATCGCTTGATCTAATTCTACCACGAATTAATCGCTCGACGCACTAACGCTTGCGACACCAAGCTGATTTACCACTGCTTGACGAATTACTGTTTGACGCACTTTATTTGACGACCTCAGGTTTGACGCACTTACTGACCCATTTGGATCGTTTTCGCAGTAAAAAGACCATAACTTGCTCCATGTGGTCCGAATTAAGAAATTCAAAAGCCTAACATCAAGTTAATCGATGTACAATTTCACAGAAGGACTTACTACCAAATTCTCTTTTATTTCTGATCCAAAACCAGTTCTAAGGCAATGGGCTAGTTGACCCAAATCGACAAATCGACCCGACTAGATTTAGTCATTTAATTCTCATTAAAAGGACTATAACTTAGTCTACAGAAACCATCGTGAAATTCAAAGCCTAACATCAAGCTATAATTGATGGGCTACAATTTACTAGAAGGATGCGACTACTCAATTTCCCTTCACATCAAATTCAAAATCAGCTCTAAGGTTCGGCTGAAGGCGCACTACCACAATGTGCGTACCTTCCCATGGTTTAAAACAACCAAACTTTCCCGGGATAATTTATAACTACCCAACAACTCAGTGGTAGAAGAAGACCAAGCAGGAGAAGACCTACCTCATGGAGTCATTCAAAGTCCCCGCCCTGGCTCTCTACTATTCTACACTGCAGAAGGACTTCCCTTCGTGCTTCGCCGAGACCTATGGTCCGATCACGTCGAAAATCCAGAGAGAAGGTGGAGCCTCTCTAACCTTCCTTTTCATTTTCTTTCATGGATCACTCTTAATCGCATTTCTTTTAAAAAGCGATGAAGCTCCTCCTTTCCTACACACACGCCTTTGATTTTTTCCTTTACTCATTTATTTCTCCTAATATCACTTGTGATATATAAATCTATTTTACAATTGATCCTCGGGGTCCCTGATTTTACAATTTCTATATTTTCTTTTTACTGGGTTCATTTCTGGATTCAAATAACCATCTAATCAATATTAAAAATTTTAAAATACCTGCCAGCCTAATTATAATTTAATATATAATAATTTTTATTATAAAAATTTTGTGGTATTGTGGTGTTATGTCTAGTCTTTTTGAAGTGCTATGCTTGTAGCCAAGTCCGGTCTCAAAGTGCCGCACGACTTAGAGCCACAAGTCCGTCTCAAAGTGCGACGGCTGAGCCACAAGTCCGCCTTTGAAAGTGCTGCATTTGCTTGTGAGCCGTAAGTCGACCTTCAAAGTTCCATACTGTGAGCCATAAGTATGGTCTAAAGTGCCAGACTTCGCTTAGAGCCACAACTCGTGTTTTGAAAGTGCCACGCTCCAGAGCCGCCGTTTGGTCTTTTAAAAGTTCCGCACGACTTGTGAAGCAGTCCGCACATGATGTGCCAAACGGCATCGGTGCCGTATTTGGAATTAAGGATGTACCAAACGGCATAGAACTAGAAGTCTCGCATTAAGGAAGTGCTACGCTTAGGGTTTTCGTGAAGTCCGCATTAAGTGAAGTGCTAGACGCAGACAGAGCCGTAAGTCCGCACTAAGAAAGCACCACAATGACTTTTAGAAATCGCCATATTTATTTCAAGTCCGGCATTAAGAAAGGCTACCATTGAGTCGAAGTCCCGTGATTAAGAAAGTGCTGTGATCGGACGTGAGCTTAAGTCCGCATTAAGAAAGGTCGACGCTTTGCAGCCACAAGTCGCCCTTGAAAGTTCCAGATGACTCGATCGCCGCCCGGTTCTCGAAAGTTCCAGATGGCTTAGAGCCAGAAGTCTGGTTTTTTAAATGTGCCGTACGGCTGAGCCGGGCGTCCTGGTCTTTCAAAGCGCCGCATACCTTAGCTACAAGTCCGATCTTGAAGTGCCAGACGGCTTAGACACAAGTCCGCATTAAGAGCGCCGACGACTTGCAGGGCGTGGTTCCAGATTTGAAGTGCTAGACGCTTTAGAGCCAAGTCTGAAGGCATGAAGGCCGCATTCCGCTTAGAGATGTGGTTTGACATTAAATGAACCAGCCGACATCATCAGACATCGACCTTCTCGACTTAGTAATGAACCAAATTCCGCATCCACCATGTTCTACGGATAGTGGCACAATGTTTATCCGACTTTGTATCACGCTGAGCATTAGCTGGCGCGGGTCAGAATAGTGGCATTTGGCACCATCTGACTTTAATCTTGATCATTTAGGCATTAGCCATGCCGCTGATAGGGCATTGAGTGTTATCCGAAGCTTTTGGCGACCGCGATGTTATCTATACTGTGCCTGATAGTCATTTATCGCGCCATCCGCTTTATGGACCTGCTAGATGTTGTCTATACCGCCGGAGGAAGTCATTTTACATCAGGCTATTCTCGGGCTTTTAAGTGGACCGCTTAGATGTTGTCTTTAATGCCTGATAGGTCATTTTATCGCCTTATCCGGCTTTATGGACCGATTAGATGTTTTCTATCTACCGGGACAGTCATTTTATCACGCCATCCGAGCTTTTAAGTCGAATTTCCACGAGGTTATCTCTACTGGCCGACAGTTATTTTACTACGCCGCCCGACTTTAAGTTGACCGCTGTGGTTATCTTTATCGCCAAACAAGTCATTTTATCGGGAGCCGTCGAACTTTTAAGTCACCCACAGTTGTCTTTACCAGTCGGACATGTCGCTTATCGCGTTTCTATTCTAAGCTTTTAAGTTTACCGTTATAAGTTATTCTACCGGCTGATATTACTTTATCGCTCGTCGACTTTTAAGTCGATCGTTAGAGTTGTCTTTACCCGCCGAATAAGTCATTTTACTACGATCCGGCTTTAATGTTAACTTATATATGTTATCTCAGATCAACGGATAGGTCATTTCATCACATCCGACATTTTAAGTGGACTATTGCAAAGATCGATAGAGAATGCTTTAAAGAAAGCTTTATTGATAATGCCTTTTCCAGGTTCGCGACTTTCTCCGATTTGAGTCCGCGACTGGTCATTATTTCGCTGTGAGCCTTCAACATGACTTCGCAGAATCCTTTCATCTTTCGCTTGCTCTCTGCATTTCTCTCCATGTCCTGACGCTAATGGAAGAATTGATTTTCCGACGATCATTGGTTGCATGACATTGCGAACGCTCGACGACCGATGTGGAATGGGGGATCGACGAGCCTGTGTGACGAGGGCTATCGATCGGTTGTGAGCCAAGCTTCGCCAATTGTCTGGTGAAACTTTTTGTTCGATTTCGCGCATAAATGCTAAATGTAAGAACCAATTTTGTTTGTCTAATCTCTGGGGCATCGGTTGCGCAATGTAAACCTCTAGGCATGATCCCGCGACTGCAGCTCTACGCCTCTTCGATGATTCAAGTCAAAGAATGGAGAGGGAAGAAGAAGGAGGCCGAGATAGCTTGAATTGTACCTTTTCTACTGGGATCTTCCCAATTTATAAGGTTCGGTTCCCAAATCTCCATTCTTATTTTAGGAATAATATATGTTTTTCCTTATTAAGGATTATCCTTTTATGGGATAAGATATGTTTTTCCTTATTAAGGATTCCTTTTATGGGATAATATATGTTTTTCCTTATCAAGGATTATCCTTCCAGATAAAGGATTTAGAAATTAGGAAATTCAGGGATAAATATCTATTTTGCGTATTTTCCCATAACAAATTTTCCATATGCTGAGACGGGCTACTGGGGACTCAGGATCCCACGGTTTCAGGACTACACCGTCTGCGGGTTCTCGTGTGGTTTTAATAATAAAGGCCCGCCCAGGCCGCTTCATGATAGCTGGCCAGGCAAAGGCCTGCAGCCCCGGCCTATTGAATAAAGGGGGGTCTAGGGCCTATTGAATAGTAATCTAGGGCCTATCAATAGTGGTCCGGCCTGTGCCATGATACCCACAATTATGGGCCTAGTAAATGGTCATAAGTTACCATTTCCATCCATTTGTATTTTTGTTTCCATAAGTCTATAAATATTAGATTCAAAGAAATTCTAATCCATGTTTTTATTTTCAAGCTGTGTGAAGAGAAAAATAACTTTGTGTGAAGAGTTGCAGAGCAGTCAGTTCCACAATTCATATCAACTATGAAATCACAGTCAGGCCTATTTTGAAACATAATATATCTACAAAAAAACTTCAAACAAATGAAATGAAACTTATTGCAGCATATCAACTATTCGACCACGATTCATTACTTGTTCTTGTAATTACAGGAAAAAAGAAAGGAAAAGGGAAATAGAGTTAGAATTAGTTTGTAATTTAATTGCTCTAGAAAAGCTAATCATAATTGCTCCCCTTAGGTAATGGAAGTGAAGGAAAATAACATAAACTAATATCTTGAACCTTAGATTTTTCAGTACTTTATCAAAATTATGATACAATAACTTAAAAGCCTAAACCTAAAAAACTTACTAAGAATCATGCCTAATCACTGTGCACCCAACACACCCATATCCTCCCCTACCTAATAAAACACCAAAAACAACAAAAAATCCAATAAGGGCTAGTAAAAAATCCAGATTTTCCAAAGTCAGTATTTTCCAATTAGACTCACTAGAAGAAGCAACCATGAATGGAAATGGAACTGTCGTGGAGGTGAAGCCATTAACGAACATGTATTTATACGTATTTCGTAAAAAACTAAACCATGAAGGTCTCTGGGGAGGGTATCAAATCAAAATAAAACTTCTAAAAATCCAAAATCAACTTTCTTTATACAAAAATAACATCTATATGTCCAAAGTGGACATCACTAAACTAAACAAAGGGCCTAGTCAGTCTTCCTCGTCGACACTAGAACATCTTAATTCATCATTGCTCAGATCCGCCGCGATGCGTCATTGCGATCATCTCCATTCGCTCGGTTGATGTAACTATCTCACAGCCGCAGAATTGTCATTGTTGTGCTTGTAGTTGCTCTTGTTGAAGTCAAATTTGTTGTTGCATTTGTTCTTCACGTTGTTTAAAATAGGTGATCTCTTCTTTTGTTTCCTTCAGCTTTGATGCAAGGGCTGCATTTGCCTCTTTTTTTGACGTGGCTAAAAATACCACCAAAGGAGTCGCACTAAATCCAAAACCCCGTACACGATCATGTCTTTCTAGGCCCATCACTTGTGTGTACATGCTATTCACTGATAATGGAGGAGATGATGAAGACTCTCCCATTTGTGATTGTGTTCGAAAGGCTAAAATATCCTCAAACTGCCTAAAGGGATAATTATGGAAAATCACTCTTAGATTAACATATAAGTATATCATTATATTTTGCGATAATTGTTATGAAAATAATTAATATTCACCATAATATCAATGAGATGCACTCACTAATAGGAGTTCATCCTTGCGTAAGGAGTGAGCTTCTTGAATATATCTATCCTATTGTTGTGTACCATCCTCCTTAGTCGCATCTATATATAAATAAAGTGTAAATAAATAAATAATAAATAATAAATTCATTAAAATACATTATTACTAAAATGATGCACTACATGTTCATAATGAAGTCATGGCAAAGCTTTTTTAGACTTCGATGTGTGATTAATCTTCTATTTAGCTCTATTTTCCTTATTTCTTTTAGAGATGATCTGTATTAGACACAAATACAAATGTAAAGTAAATAAAAGTAAATGTATGATCATTTAAAAAAATGTTATGTTAAATCTTACTTGTGCCTCTTCTGAACTCCAAATTGGATGCTTACCCCAATGAGCACGAACAAGTGGTGGCTTATGCCTTAATCGCTCTCATTAGCAGCCCCAAAGTTCATAAAGAAGTTGCCATTTTGCTCATGTAGTTTCTATATTTATCTTCGGCTAAGGAGAGTATATTATCTTTTTGATCCTCCTCAACATCAAACTTTTCCTGAAAAAAAATTCAAATAATTGTCATTAGATAAGACAACAATAACATTTCACTTCAAATTTATATGAACAAAAAACATACCAAAACAAGGGCCCATATCTTTTCTTCACATCAACTATAATGCATTTCAACCATTAACTCATAGAGGTAATATTGTGCTGATTACTCACAAGGGTCCCTAAGTAACTTTTTAGGCGACGTCCTTTTATTTCATTCACCACTAGTTGACCATACTCATTGAATGAAACTGGTATCCTTTCTCTAAGCCTCAATAACCAATATTATGTGGGACCTCGCTTCTCGTCACGCAAGATAACCATATATTCAAATATAAAATTACAAAAATATTAGCAAATAAATTATATGAGCATGTAGATAAAGTTAAGGATTTTAAAGTCACTATCATACCATAAACACTCAATTTCTGAGCTACAAGGCTGTAATCGAGTTAGAAATACGCACGTAATCGCGAGTATGTGTCATGTCCCATGGCTGGAAAAATATCAAAGTACCACTTGTTTAAACTTGCCATGACAATAAGACATGGTCTATTACCATAATATTGTCAAAATAACAAAGTACAATATGGACAATTGATGAAAAAAGTTAAATCAAAACTACTATCAGCAAAGAAGTAAGGAAAAACAAAGGAATTGAGGTATCAATAAGAAAACTCTATTAGTAAAGAAAAATAGGAGAATTACAATTCTTTCTTCTATTCAATAAGAGAAAATTTAATCTTCTATTCTTTCTTCCTATTCTTTTTCATTTTGAGGAATTACATTATTTTTTAGGATGGTTTCTCCTAAGACATTATTTCTAATCAACACAATCATATCTTCATCAACCAAACCTTAGAGAGGTAAGTGATTATCATATGATTCAATTTGTTGAAATGTTTCTGGATCATTAGATATTTCCCAACTCATTTGATACAAATCTCGTGGTTGTGTTTATATGATAGTATACCAATCAGATTTATTTGAGTCCTTCGCATAGAACACTTGTTTGGCTTGAGATACAAGCACAAAAGGTTCATCAGTGTATAACAATCGTGTAAAATTAATAGAGATGTAGCCATACTCATCCCTTTTTATTCCTCTTCCAACATTTATAACATCCCACTAATCACACTTCAATAAAATGACCCTATTTCCACCAAGGTAGTGTAATTCAACAACTTTAGTAAGGACAATTCATAGTAGGGACATATCGTCAGAATTTGATTCATATCTGAGTACTTCAGAACCAAGCTGACAAGCTACAACTACAACAACCCCACTATTTTGCGTCTTTCTTTTGTTATCACGGTCCTTAGTATGTAATCTAAATCCATTAATAATGTATCCTTTGAAGCATGTAACACATATATTTGGCAAGAAGGTGTTTTGATATACGACCCTCATGATGCAATCAGGTCAGAAGACTCCTTTTCGTCTCGACCGACAAGGGTCCAACTGAGATCCGGATGTCGCCATTACTATATCACTTTATCAAAATCATTTATCAAAAACGCCATGGAAGTGATTTCAATTAGGCAAGCCCATAAAACATTTACAATTCAATGCACCTTTACAAAATATGCATTTAACTAAAAGTGGCATTTATTGTCACATACATAATATCAAAAAATCATATTCAAATATAGGTACAAAATAATTTCGTGAGTTGAACTCCTTTTTATTTACAAAACAATGTCATGCTCAAAATGGTGAGGATGTACGACGGAGCATACTCCGTGAACTTTCCGAACGACTCAGCCTCGCCCTTCTGCCTTCTTTCAATCACTCCGTCTTTCACTTGCATCGCGCATTGATAAAACAATACGCTAAGCATTTTCATGCTTAGTGATTCTATACAATTTCATTCTTTAGTTCTAGTTTAAGTCAAATCATGCAATTTTACTTAACAAAGCTTTCAAATCATTTTAGATGATCAATGTCAATACAAAACATACACTTATTTCATATACAATCATTTATGGTTCATTGATCATTCAAAATATACACTTTTATATGCAATAAATCATTTATAACTAAATCATGCATTTCACAATGCTCTTTCATTTCACTCTGGCAATCAAGGATTTTCAATTCCAATATGTTAACAATCCTCAGTTCAATCTGGGCTTCCGCCCAACGAATTTAACCTATGTTTTCAGAGATGTGATATCTGAGTCACTCGATTACCTGCCCCGCTGGGCTACGTGCCTAAGATAAAACATTTGCTTTATAACACAGTACGGTCTCGCTGGGTTGCTGACTAGTTATTAAAAATCACCTCATGGAACACCACTTGATACCGTCCCGTCGGGCTACTGATCTGAGCTACACCTCAATACGCTTTGTTCAGTATTTAATTAATTCTTTATCGTATACCAATTATCCTTAATGTGAATTAAACTAATACCTATTAAAAGCTGCTCAAATCCTTTTATAGCAAAATACGTGATATCAGCAACAGCTTCATTTTCAATACTATGCAATTTTCATATGCAAACATTTCACAATCCATTGCTTCCAAACTGCTCAATAAACAAATCGAATATGCTTTTCTTATACATTTAGAATAAACATTTTAAATTCAACGAGACTGGTGAAGATAGAATAAAACTAATTTATCTCTTTTCTTTCTCGCTTGTCGTTAATCTCGGTCCTCGGTTAGGTGATCCTCATCGGCCCTCAGCAAATCACACATCACATTTAGTAAACTAGAACTATTCACACTCTCTTAACGAATATTGTCGAGGTGGCGAGGTACGGTACCTTTTTCACTTAGTTTCATTCTTATTTAAACCCCCATTAATCATTTATTAGTGGTCCTTAAACTATCGGTATAAAATCCAAATCCTTCAATGTGAACAAAGAGCTACGCCGCGGTCGCATTTTCTACGCCGTGGCATACCCGAGGGGTGCCCTCAGGCATCTCGCCTCGGCTATGCTGGGAGTGGGCATCCCACACTGCGGCTGCAGTCTACACCGCGGTACGGTTCCTACGTCGCGGAGCCTCGTTTACCAAATTTTGTGACGCCCTATTTCCTGGGGGTCCCGTTGACCACCCGTCAACCTACGAAAAACTCCGTATGTCTCTGAAAACATGAGGCCCATATGCGAATAAAATGTCCACGCACCTCCCATACATCCATACTCACCAAAATGTATATTTTATACAAAAATAAGTTAATTTAAAATTTGTTTTGATTACAAATTATCCAAAAGTAGGTCTTTTACCCATACTTTTTTACAAATTACATAACAAGGCCACATATGGCCATTTCTTCGTCTCTAAGACCTTGGATGCATCCCATCCCCAGGTGAACCTTTAGTACCTGAAATAATTTTTCCCTCGACAAGGTGAGCAATGCCCAGTAGTGGAATTATCCTACATGGGTTACTCCCCACCTAAGTGCTCATGCAATGGCAAACTAAACATTCAAGCAACTCATATATGTTCTTACTCAAATGTCTACATGAAATGGATGAGAATGCGATACACCCATCCCCACATCTCAAGCCCTCATCAACTCCCCCCTCTACGCTGCATTTGCTTAAGCAAGCTGAGGAACATCGCTTTCAAAACAAAAGGTTTTTGTTCTTAAAAAATATAATACCGAAGTTTCCCGTAAAATCTATTAGGACAACCCTTCGAGGTGAAATGCCGGATAACTTCTCTGCACGGGCCATGGGTCCTCCTCCGAGATGAACTCGCCGCTGGACAACTTCCAAGACAATTCTTCGAAAAATTTTCCCATCAAATTCATTTGACAACTATGTGTTTCATGTCATGCACTCATACCTACTGTTCTAGGTTACCCTGGTGCATATGAAATGTAATATGCCATTTCTCAATAATTCATGTTAATATATCATGCATGCACATATTAATGAAAATCATACACAAACAACATGTTATTCATTCATAATGAATGACACCAAAATTAGCTCACATGGCTAATAAATAAGCCGACAGTCCATCTTGGAGCTGCCCTAAGCATCACACAAACAACACACATGTTATTCAAACATAGCAATAACATATCAACACATAAAGTCACATTACAACTACCCACTATTAATTTTTAGACCTATTCCAAAACGATTTAGTGGATTTCCTCACTACCCAAGTTTTCGGGAATCAATGAACTGGCCATTCCATTTCTAAACATCCATAACTATTAAAATGGCTTCTTAGCCAAATTATAAAAGTGCAGGAGAAACCCCTACCCTCCGGAGCTGTCGAACCCACAAACTCCGTACCCACACGCAGCCCTTGCAACGTAATTAATCCTCCTCTGTCTGACGAACTCGACTGGTCCATCATCAGAATTCTGCAGAGAGAAGGCATACTCTCTAAAAATCTCCTCTTTCTGGGCTTTGCTGTACCTTCTCCCAAACTGGTTGGTCAAGCATGGGTCAAGAGAATTGTCTTTTCTCTTGCCACATGTCAACCCCTCATTGGTTGACTTGGATTTCACCTTATCCCTTATCCATCTATCATGGATTTTCATCCAATGGCATGATGCCATGTATCTCATGTGAGACCCACTTGGCTCATTGTTTGACCCATTCTACCTAGGACACGTGGCACCTCCTGAACCCACTCATAAAGTGTCAAGTGTCCCGCACTCCTCTCATTGCCTCGAAAAATGTGAAATTTTGACTGTGTCGGAATTCGACGAAATTCGACGTGGTAGCTAGATTTCACGAGACGATTCCAATGGTGAAGTCCGTTTCATTATCCAAGATCTAGAAAAATTCCGGATTTTGATCGAAATTACCTAGAAAATTAGAATTTTCTCAGGTTTTACATTTTTCTAGTTTTCCTCCTTTACGATTTTTCTCCAAAAATCCTCAAAAACCCAAAACAAATCATGGAATCACTCACAATACCCTAATATCACACTAAACAAACCATGAGCAAAACTCCATGGATGGATTAGGTTTTCTAACCTAAACATCATTTAAAGAAATCTGTCTGTGGTCATACCTGGAAATCTCTGGTCCTTTGAAGCCTTAGCTTTCTTCTTCAACACCAGAAAATTCAGATTGAAACATGGAGAGATTCACACCAATCTCCAACTCTTTCCAAAACCCTCTATTTTTCTCCTCTCCCACTCTCTCAAAAAGGTTTTTGGCACAAATGAGAGATTTCTAAGACCACATTTGGTCTTATTTCTCTTTTTAAGTGTAAGGTCATGTTTGACTTACACACAAATTCAATTTCTCATTTTTCTCCTTTTTGGTCTTCATTTTACTTTCATTTATCATTTAATCTACTTTAGTATTTAAGCTTATTCTATTCTTGACCCTTAGGTCCAATTTTACAAATTTCCAAATTTGTTCTTTTTTTTTCACTGGGTTTATTTCCTGCTCAATCAATTTCATTTTAAAGATATAATATTTAATCATATGCCTACATAATCATTTCACTTTCTGCCAATTTAACAATTTATCAATTTTCCGAAAGTTCCAAGTTTGACTCCACTTATACTTAATATATAATAATAAAATTATTATAAAATTTATAGGGTATTTTTGGGGTGTTACATGTGTAGTCTACAATGAAATAATATGATTGAATTCAATATAATCATAGTATAAAACAAATGACATAATAAGAAATATATTTACACGTCTTTCAAATCACTTCATAAATTCCTTATTATGAATCAAATCTACATCTCGAGTAGATATACGAGGCCTAGACCTAATGATTTGCTTATGCTCCCAGTGAATCAAAGAAACATCAGTTAAGGATTTTAACTAGAGTTTCTATTAAAATTTCAATAAATTTCTTACTTAATGAATGGAATGACATCTTCACAATATGTTAGCACATATAAATGTGCTTATGCCCACTCTTTTGAACTAAGTTCACGACATGTATGCATTCCCAATGATCATCCGATGCACTTGAAGATAATCAACCCTTCATCTTTTATGTCGGTCAAATCAACAAAGTTTCTATCAGTATGATTATATTTTGTTTCCACATCATTCAAATATATAGAACAAAATGTTGTACATTCCTCTGCAAGGTAGCCTTCTGCAATAGAAACTTCTGGATAAGTCTTATTACGCACATATGACTTTAAAGTGCGTAGGTATCAATTATCAACCAAATGTATATCAATAAACATGTTAATATATCAACATATTTATGAAATTATGTAAAACGAGCATGGATCATAATAATATTTGCTCCATAGGTACATCCAACAATATTGCACGGGTCCAGCAATCTTTGCCTCATTTGCTAAATGCACAGGTAGATGCATCATAATGTCAAAGAACGATGGAGGAAATATTCTCTCTAGTTTACATAGTGTGACGATGATATCATTCTCCAACAGTTGTAATTGATTTGTTGATAATACTTTTGAGCACAATTGTTTGAAGAAGTTGCACAACTCAATGATAGCTCCTGATACATTCTTATGCAAAACCCTACGAATAGTAAGAGGAAGAAGTTGCCAGATCGAACATTGAAATCATACACCATTTGATCTTCCTTTCTCTATCGAGTCAGTATACATCAAGATATATATTTGAAGAATAACCATCACTGATTGATTTGGGGTTTTTGAAAATTGAATTTTCTATCCAAAGTCAATGAATAGCATGCTAAAGGCAAAACAACTTTGTTCCCTTTGTCTATTGGGTGAAGTTGGCTTCTAATACCCATAGCTTGTAAATCTAGACCACTATTTAAGTTGTCTTCTAATAACCATAGCTTATAAATCTAGACGATTATTTAAGCTGTCCTTAGTTTTACCTTCAATGTTCAATAATGTCCCAATTATACTATCACACACATTCTTCTCAATATGCATTACATCTAAATTATGACATAACATGAGTGTTTTCCAATATGGTAATTGAACAAAAATACTTTTTTTTTTCAATCACGACGTGCAAGATTTTCCTCGTTTTCTTTTTGCGACTTCCTGTATAATTGGTTCTAGATGTTCCAACTGGCCCAAACGACAACCCTAAGCAATTGTGTAGGTGGTAATCTCACCCCTTCACTCATTAAAGACTTTACTACATCTAAATTGCATTTGATGGAAGAAATCGACGATGGCCCATGTAACAAAATTTTCTCCCATGTTTTAATCAATGGGAACAAGTTTCTTTATTGCAAGAAGGACAAGAAAATTGTTCCTTCGTACTCCACCCTGAAAGGTTTGCATATGCAGAAAAGTCACTAATTGTCCATAATATAGAAGCATGCATGAGAAAATTTTTTTTACTCGTAACATCATATGTAGTAACTCTTATGCTCTACATAATTTCGCGAACTCATCTATTAAGGGTTGTAAATATATATCAATGTGTCATTTCCAGAGAGTCGGGCTGGGGAACAGCAACGATAATATTAAAAAATGATTGCTTCATACACATCCATGGTGGTAAGTTGTAATGATGAGAACAATCGCCATGTGCTACGGAAATAGACATTATCATAATGATCAAACCATCACAAGCAATTCCTAGCTTCAATATTGCAATGCTCCAATGCAATGTAGTATTTAAAGAATCAAATATTTTCCAAGATAAAGACAACTGGATGTTTCACTGCTTCATTAGTAGTGCACCTGTGCATGCTACTTCATGAGGGAAGTCGCATGACATAAACAACTTTAAAGCCTCGTATCTGAGGAAAGTGTCGAAAACTTAACATGAATTTTCTTATCCTTGAAACATGTTCCTAAACCAGTCTTTGAGTTAAACTCAACATTCTTCCATCTAGAGGCTCCATGTGGTACATTTACTTCAAGATTTGCATTTTCTTGCAACAAATATGCAATTTCAGGCATGCATCTATCTTTCTATAATCGGCTTCAAGTTCATAGAAATTTCTTGGAAAATTATCACATTCAAGAAGCGCAATTTCCTTCAAAAGTTCTAACAACATCGTGAATGACTTATTGCTCCATCCATTGAGACACTTAGTGAATGTTGGAACTTTATCGCCAAAACCGTGAATTTAGTACAACCAGGATATAATTCCTTCTCCGCATCCTTCAAAAAGCTGTAAAATTTTGTTGCTTCATCATTTGGTTCTTCAAGGCCAGTCTTAATAAGTGAAATTTCATTTTCCTATAACACATTACTAGTTTTTGGCATTTTAAATGCATCATGTAGCAATCCATGCATGTTGTCATGAGGTGAATCTTCAAACTCATCATCATATGTTGACTCATTAAACTGATATATTCATCATGCATCACCTTAAATTCGACATAGTGTTTCTAACTATCCCATGGTTTTGCAAATGATTATGAATAACATGTCTATTTTGCATTAGACAGTTGTTGCAATGAACACAAGGACATGGTAGCTTGTCACTTCCAGGAGCATTACTAAAAGCAAAGTCCAAGAACTTCAAAACCCATTACTTAGATTCTCGGGCTCACCCTCACTCTTTGATCCATGTTTCTGTTTATCGCATTTTCGCTGCACTCTCTTCAACTTCATGAAATTTAACCATGTCAATTTATAATGTATGTTGTATGCATTGTAACATCTCAACTTAATTTAGGTGGTGGTTCCTATCCCATATAGAAATGCACAACTTCTATGAGTTAGATTCCATTATGCTTCATTTCATTTTAAAATTTTAGTAGCATTTCCCCCTTAGTTCTCCAAGTACACGAAAAGTGGCAAGATATATTGTTTGACCTTGTCCAAATATGTACCAGAGAACAAAGGGATGATCAAAATCACTTACAAATGAATGAACATAAGAGTAACTTTATAGATATTATGTTTCCTAAAGCGTTTATCAATACTCCGGCATCATTCAGAGATAAAATAAATCTTAGTCACATACTAGATAACTTAAATGTCTTTAGTATGTGATAAGAAGATATTTATCTCACAAGGATACTTGAATAGGAAGTCTAAGTTTTCATGCATGCTCAGTAATACCTAATTAATTCACTATAATTTGAATATGTGGTATTCTCATGTTGGTAACAAATTAAGTAAAGGTCCTCTGGATGAGTTCATGAGATCCCATCTCAACAACTAGGATACCAAAATCATCAATATCCAAGAAAAAAACCAAAGAGGTTTGTATCGCTCAACTATAAATGAAAACCATATATATACATACATATATATATATATATATATAGAGAGAGAGAGAGAGAGAGAGAGAGAGAGAGAGAGAGAGAGGAGAGAGAGGAGCAGAAGAATCACACATTACATTCACAAAGATTTTCCCTCATGATCTTCAATTTAAAATACCACCCCTATAATTAGGTGTACGGTTCTGAGGGGCACAAGAAAAGACGGGTATGAAAGGTTATCTAGATAATTGCAGAAATCATAAAGGCTCGTGGAAGTTAATTGCAATGACACTTCCTCCGTCAACTATGTTGTGATGCCTCTTCGATAAGGCATATTAGCAAATTAAATCCATATAATAAATTACGACAAATTTCTTTGAAAATTTAATTAGATGTAATATATGTTAAGGAGGTTTTTTTTTTTATCTTATTTATTTGTCTAATTGCCTAGAGAAGCCTAGCATATTCCATGTGTACTGTCAGATCCATTTTATTAATTTCAGAGCCGTGATTCATATTACCAAGAGGTGAGCTTAATTAAACAAAATTCTGTATATCCTGTTCTTCCCATCACGTAGTCAAGCTACCGCAAAGATAGCTACCAGGTCAAACATGTAATGCCTTTTCAGATAAATGAATATCAGAAATCAAACTGAATTAAATGATTTCGGCTGTTAAATGTGGTGCTAGTTTGAAAGCTTAATGACTGTGAAAAACTGAAAGTTATGGATAATGAAACCGAGAAACTCAGAAATGGTTTAAAATCGAAATTAAAACTCTGAAATGGTAAAACTGAAATTGTAAACACTGAATGGTAAACTCAAAATTTAAATACTGAAATGGTAAAATTTGTACTGTAAAGTGAAGAATCACTTAAAGAATTGATCATTAATCTGTGAAGCTGTGGCAAACACATGTCCTCGTGTTTATCCTCCTATCTGTCAACACAGATGCGCTTATGGCCCCTTTGCTTAAACCCTAATGATTCCATTATCATTTTTACAAGTGGGCAAGACTATCTGTAACTCACACGGCATCTCTCACCCGAGCACCCCAACCCTAAAGCATGGAGTATCACAAAACAATAAAAGCCAATGTTACTTAACCCACTCAAGAACCCTAACATGTAAATGCTACTCCTAGCGGTAAGGGACCATCAAAGAGCACAAGACTCATTACTAAGACCGGGATTCTAAAGCATGAGAGATAATGACAATAACACATCCCATGTTATGCAACTCCAGTTTAAAGATAAGGCCACAATTTAATTGGCCCGTAGCTTTTTAGTACATGAGGACAACATGCTAAGCCTCATACCATGTCAGCCTTTCCTCTTTCAAAGGAAGGGAGGCCACAAGCATCTCGAGTCACATCCCTAAGAGGTGTGTTCAAGTGTTCTTGAAGTGAAAGAAAGAAGAGGAAAAGAAGAGAGAGAAGAGGAAAAATAAAGCAAAACTTAAAATGAAACAATTATTTACAAAAAACTTACAACTATTATTCTCCCCAACCGATGTTTAAATTTCATGTCATTGGTTTACAAAACAAAGAGGGGCTTTATATAGCCTCTCCCTCAAGGTATGAAATACCAAAAAGCCTAAATAAATCAAAGCAAGTATAGACAAGGATGTAATTCACCAAGCTCAAGGCGGTTCAGATTAATTACAAAGCATGACTTATGCATCCACCATAGAGTTGCCACCTCGCTTAACTAGCTTAAATGCACAGGATCTCCCGCGGCCATCGGCTCCATCGCCTAACGTTCCCGCCGGCTCTTCCATTTTCTTCCCCGCTTCAACTCGCATCACCTTTCTTCACTTTACCTCTGGTTTTCCTACTAATTCTTAGGCTGGTCACGGCTTGAGACTCTCAATTCCAACTTCATGATTCATCCTTTCAGATTGAGATCAATTCTAAAAAGCACAAACACCACAAAACAAACCAAAACACCCTCTGGGTTATAGAATATTAAGATGATCAATGAATTTCCACTGCATAAATGATATGATTAATGATCAAAAGTACCAAAACCTATCTAATATAAATAAATTTGACTCTTTTGGTTAACACTAATCACACCCCCCAATCAAACGTCATAGTCCCTTAGCAACAAAATAAAAATGAGATGCATATGGTGATTTTCAAAAAGCAATGATTCAAAAGGTGTTAAGAAGTAATGCCTAACCCTAAGTAAGAATCATCAATGCCGTGCTCAATAACTATCATGAGAATGAATGCCATACAAAATCGAGTATCAAAAGAGTTTCTCTCAATGAATCAACCAGAAACTTCCACCAAAAATCTAAGTGTTTATTTGATTAGCTCAACAATAAATCGCAACCCGCGCCTCCCTCAACTCCGGCATTACTACGACCCAAAGACGCCTAACTAACCTTAAATATCAGGACCCACCTCTTATTCCATTAATTCTTTTGTGTCGTAGGTGCAATGCTAAAAACTCGACTCCCATCAAAGTCCGTGTATCAATCACCCACACTCCAACCACTAAGGTTTGCGGCATCAAGCCAAAAGGATCAATCGACTACGGCAACCTACAAGCTTCACTTTGACTTCAATGACTTCGAGAATTAAGCACCTACAACTTCCATAAACTCCACTCTATCCACCCATGTAGCGACTAAGTCTGACTCCCAACCAAAGGAAGGCTTGTGGCACCTGGCTTTAGCTGCTTAGCCATACCCTGACCGTGCTCTGCTCAAGGCAGTTGCAATTTTATTCTTTTTCTTTTCTTTTTCTTTCTTTTTCTTTTTCTTTTTTTTTTCTTCTTTTTTTTTTCCACATGGGTCCTTAACCTATTAAAGGCGGTCAATGAAACTAGGGTAGGTTATGCAAATTAAAGGAGGTTGCACAGTTTTTCAGCCTATCATTGAAATCTAATATTGCTTTGTGTGTGGTTAGCTAAAGGTGGAAGAAAAGGTCGAAATCAGCAGAACTTCAACTAATCATTCACTCAACTAAGCATGGAATCAATATAACATCAATAGAATTGGACAAAGCTTCAATTTTTCAAACCACAGGTTAGGCAAAACCACAAAAAGTTTTTGTTGAAAAAACAGGCCCAAATTTTGAAAAAGTAAGCTGGAAAGTATAACAGCTTTATAGAGAAAGGGGACAAACAAACACTGAACATCACAAAATGGGCACACACAAAATAATAACAAAACATAAATACAAAGAAATCCACTTCCTTTTGCTAATTCTCCCCTGACCCAAGCATCTCGGTGTATTAGGAAATGGAATTTAGGAATGGAAAATTAGAAGGAAGTGTTACCTCCATGATGAATGTGATCATTTCTGGATAGGAGACCTCCTGACTTATGGGGACGCCTTATGCACTCAGTTCGAGCTTCAAATAAACAAATTAGGACAAGAAAAAGAGGAAAAAGGTGACCAATTGGACCATTTTAAGAGTACACTTTCACAATAATCCCAAAAATGTTCTTTTTCTGGACATATTTAGATTCTACATCTCTAAAGCCAGCGGTACGAGAGCACTATAAAGCGGAGTTCGGATGAAAAAGTTATGCGCAAAACAAAATCGGAGGGCAAAACAGTGGGGCTTGCGAAAAATTTGTCGCTGGCTTAGAGAATTTCGCTAAGCTAGCGAAATTCTGCAATACTACTAGTGGCTATCTAATAGCGAAATGGTTGCCAACTCTTTGCGAATTTCGTAGGATTTTTTGCTACGGGCATGAATTTCGCTAGGATTTCGCTACGAGGCATGAATTTCGCTAATTAGCCGAGTTTGGCAATAATAGCCGAAATTGGCAAGGCTTTAGCGAAGTGGCAATATTGAAATTTCGCTAGCTAAGCGAAATTTCGCTAAATAGCGAAATTTTCGGTGAAGCGAATTTCCATATTTTCGCTAATGAGCGGTGCGGAGTTGGCTAAGCGAATTTCGCAATGTTTTCTTGAGATTGCGGCCCCGTGTATTAGGTTGCGAAGTCGCTAGGATTGCGAGGTGGTTGCGAGCAGGATTCTTGAAAATGCTGTTTTCTTGTTCCTCACGATTTTCAATTCATGCTCAAAATTTGAAAAAAATCTTAAATTAATATGAAAGAAAATTTCTGAGAAGAGTAAAAATTAATCTAAAAACACAAATTAACTAAAAATCAAGAAAATTTATAAAAGAAAAGTAACAAAATCAAAATAACTATGATATTAATATAAAGACAGGAAGAAAAATTAAACAAAAAGTGGGGGAGGAGCTTAGAAATGCCTAGATTAAGTTGCTCACGAGGCAGAACACTTTTAGAACCCGACCACTATGCCATGCAATGTATTTGCCATCTTCTTTGATGTAGTATGGCAAGGCATGTCTGAAAACCACTAGTCTTCTAATGTTTTGCAGCCTGGCGGTGATAGGGTGGCCTTGGTGGTGGATGTTTGAGGTTCGGTTGTCTTTAACGGGCATGGGCGAATGCAGAAGGACCCGAGTCGAGTCTTTGCGTGATGGAGTTGGAACAGCTTTGGGAGGCTGGTCTTTCTTGGTTTGATTTTGTTGCGGGTGTGAGCTGTGGTGCGGGTGGAGGTGAATATATGCTTGATGTTGAAGGGCCACCAGGTGGGTATTTGGTATCTTGGGCGATTGTATAGGATTTAACCTCATGGGTTGGTGGAGATAAAGTTGTTTGAAAGATCTTACATTTCATGTCCCTTACTCCTCAGGTTAACAAAGGCGGTGTTTTGTTCTTCGTTTGTCCAAGGCCAAAAATTAACTGGGGCATCCTGCAGTTCCTCAGGAGCTTTTAAATAGTTCTGAGCAATTTACGAGAATTGCAGTTGAGCTGCTTTCGACCAAAGCTGTTTGGTCGGCCGCTCTTTCCTCTTGACTCTCTTCCTTGACAATGTTCTTCTTGAAGTGGATTCGGCCTCTGCGGGCGACTTAACTAGCTTCACGAGCTCTTCTTGTCTTGACTCCCACCAGCTTCTCAAGGTGTGTTGCCTTTACTTCATCGGTTCTAGTAGTTGTGTGTCCTCATTTAGACTATTCTATTCACCATGTCGATATTCTTGTCACGGAAAAGGCCCTTTTCCTTTTACGAACTTTGCGGTGGCGATTGGACAATTTTGAAATTCCCGGTTGCATATGGGATAGTTTCACATTAAGTGAACTGTGCTGTAACTTCAATATTTTTGATTAGTTTGGACGATGATTACCTTATGTTCTGCCATTGTGCTTTTATATTAGCCCCAGATTGAGTACTGTTCGACAGGGGATAAGGGTAGTGGTTGTTGCTGTTGGGAAGTGGGGACTAACTGCTGCTGATCTGTTGGAGGTATATATGGAGATAGTTTGGCTTTCCTTGTAGATTAGAGTAGGTTTGGGATTTTGAGGTATAGGAATGCAAATGGAACATTCATTGGTGTAGTCTACAGTGATTCAAAATTTGGACATTCTCTTGACCGATTTCCCCATAGTGACCATGTGTGATGGTTGGCAGGTTGGGATGGTGACAACTCACTTGCGAGTAAATATTATGTTGATTTTCATTTCAATCTGCGTCGATCTCAGGTCGAAAGCTCAGTTAATTTTTCTCTCCACATCGGTGTGTCCCTCGAGAGAATTGTATGAATGGTCTCCCCACGGCCAACTTGAGTACATCGAGTCCTTCATCACTCAGCAGACGAGGGAGTTCATCCATGCCTTTGAGGTTTCAGCTATATAAGTCAAGAAGTCTATAGCCTCGTCAGGGTGTTTACTTAAAAAGTTGCCCCCACACATTGTTTCTACAAGTTGTTTCATAGGTGGGGACATCCCATCATAGAAATGGTTTACTAGCATCCAGGTGTCAAACCCATGGTGTGGACATGCATTACTGGTTTCCATAAACCTCTCCCAACACTGGTAAAACTTCACCTTCATGATGCAAGGTATAAATTTGTCTTTTCAAATTGTTTTGTCTTATGAGCACTAAAAAACTTCTTTAGGAACTACGCACGGCTCATTGGTTCTAGGCCTCAATGAGTTGAACTTGCCTCTGCTGCTACCTTGAGGGTCAATGGAAATAACCTTTAGCTTCAGCAAATCCATATCCATCATACCTTCCTTGAAGGTAGTGCATACCTCCTCAAAATCCCCTAAGATATTGTGTATGGATTTTCATTCTCCATACCATGGTATAACAAGATGGGGCACCAAATACCATTTCTTTACTTCATCATCTGTGGGAGGAATGATCTGAGGATAAGGCATAACTCTAGAGAGGATGGATATGATCCACCTCATGAGTTCCTGTATTGGATTCATAGGAGTTCTGGTTGACTCTAATTGTTTCCTCAGACATGGGACTCATGAGCATCTGTTTATTGCCTTAAAACCTCACTAGCTGAATGGATTGTGTACTTCCAAATACTGTGACCTGCAGTGTCTACATCCTTTGTTGCATGCAGAGTTGTTACACAATTGTAGAGACAACAATTAGAACCAACAAAAGAGTGCTAAAAGAAAAATTAAAACTAATCTAACAAGGAGTAAAATGAGCGAAAAAAAAAAAAAAAGTGAAGGCTGAATCGGTGCGGCCTCTTTGTCAAGTGCTAGAAATGGAAGTTCTTTGTATGTGATATGCAAAAAGAGGTAAAGGTTACCTTCACTTGTGATGTGGGATCACAAATTACTTTCTTCAACTTTTACCATTAGTAGTCGGGGCACCATCCGACAACGGCGCCATTTGATTCGTGCCACGGTAGGGTGGCGGAATCAACAAAATTTGGTATATCCTAAGTTCACTATCTTGCGCGAATCAGCTGCTGCGACATAAGCGGTCTAAGTCGAACACGAGGATGGGTTTTCTTCGTACAAATGATTTGAGTGAAATCAAAGCGGTGGAATTAAATTTGGATTTTGGGGGTTTGGTTAACAGGGAAGTGGTTTTGAAACTTAATGGCGTAAAGCGAAAGTTAAGTATGGATGTTTAGACGAGAAGCGTAAATGGTTTAAGCGGAAATTGCAAAAGCGGAAATGGTAAAAACTGGAAATTGAAATGCTGAAATGGTAAAAACTGAAATTTAAATGGAAATGGTAAGCGGAAATTTAAAGTGAAGAAATTCACTTTGAAAAATTAGGTCACTAACTTGGTAGGGCAAACACATGTCCTCGGGTTTATCCTCTATTTAGTCGACACGGGGATACGAGTTATGGCCCACTTTTTTGTTTAAAACCTAACATTCCATTATCATTTTTAAAAGAATGATAAAGACCATCTAAAGAATCACGGTGCATCTCTCACCCAGAGCACTGAATAAAGCATGGAAGTGTGGCCAAAACAATAAAAGTCAATGTTATTTAACCTAATTTGAAGAACCTAACATGTAAATGCTCTTATAGTGTGGGACCATCTGAGAGCCCGCAGTACCTACGTAAACAAACCTTTGGATCTAAAGCATGGAGAGTATTCGCGAACAATAACATCCCACATGTTAATACAGCGATTTTGAAGATAAGGGTATAATTACACTACACAGTAGCTTAGTACATGAGACTGACATGCTTAAGCCCATTTGCCAAGCTGGCTTCCTTCCTCTTCCAAAGGAAGGCTTAGCCAAGCATCTCTTGAGTTGTCATCCTCAGAGGTGTGTTTGGCAGCTAGGAAAGTGAAAGAAAGAAGAGAGAAAGAAAGAGAGAAGAAAGAGAAAATAAAAGCAAAACTTAAAAAATAAAACAATTTATTTACAAAAGTAAAAACTTACAACTATTATTCTCCTAATTGATGCTTGAATTATGGGTTTTACAAAACAAGAGGGGCTTTATAACAGGCTCTCAAAAGTTGTAAATACCAAAAAGCCTAACAAGCAGGCTAAAGTTATGGGACAAGGATGTAATTCACCAAGTTTGAAGGCGGTTTGCATTAATTCTGAAGCATGACGAGGCATCGATTTCGCTAGGAGTTGCCAATTTTCGCTAACTAGCGGGAAATGCACGAGATCTGCGACTCTTGTTCCATTGCCAGTATTCTAACGCTTCTCTTCCATTTCTTCTTTTGCCTTGACGCATCAAATTTTCTTCGCTTTGCCTTGGTTTTCTCATTGATTCTAGTGGTTGATGGGTGAGACTTGAATTCCAACTTCATGATTCATCCTTTGTATTGAGATTGAATTTAAAAGTGCACAGAAACACCTACAAAACAACCAAAAACACCCTCTAAATGGCATAAGTGTTACTAAGATGACTTGAACACTTCAGCGTTGGCAGGTATAAACAGGCATGATTAATGATCAAAAAGCACTCAAAACCTATCTAATATAGGGTTCAAAATTGCACTTTTTGAGCACTAATCATTGGGTCTATATGGTTTCACTTATAGACTTTTGAGGCACTTCTTATGGCTTTAAAATCCAAGAATCGCACAGACATCCATTTTTGAGTAGCAGAATTTCATATTAGACATGAAGGTTGTAAGGTTTAGTTCTTGTGTTAAAAATCTTTATGAATTAGTTCTACTTTCTACAAACATAAAGCCGGAGCTAAAATCTAAACCTTGAAAATTAAAGTTGCAATAGAAACATTAGACCTTGCTAGTTGAGGCTGGAAGAGCAATGAAAAATAGATTCTATTGAATCACTGTAAAAACCTGAAAAGATGCAAAACGATAGACTATCGTCGTAGTAAAAAAAAAAAAAATGGTAACCTTGGAAAATTTTCTAGATCTTGAATGACGACGCAGTTTTTGCCATTGAGTTCGTCTCGCGAAATCTAGATACGTCGTCAAATTTCGTTGAATTTTGAGACAGTCGGAATTTCACATATTTCGAGGCGTTTGGGCGAATCATGGGATGACATGTGGCATAGGGGAACGTGTGCCATGCGGCACTAGCATGGGGGACACTAGGCACATGGGTAGGCCAAGTGTCATGCCCTTATGCATTGCATGACTTGGGTGGATAGGATTTTGGCATGGAAAACACATGGCCTAGTAAAGGGCCGCAATGTTAAGCATATCTTTTGTGTGGGTGTCCTTCACCTAACTCAAGAGCCTTACTTTCCCCAGTGGTTTGAGGGTAGAGTACGAGACTTTATTCATGAACAAGAGAGAAAGAAGAGAGAGAAAGAAGGAAGAAGGAAGAAAGAAAGGAAGAAAGGAAGAAGAAAAGAAGAAGGAAATGAAGAGTTGGTCTACCTCCCGACAAGGTAGGTTCTTTTCCTACTTGGGAGACCCGCAGTGCAGGGGCGCTTTCAATGGCCATGGAGTTTGAATCCCAAACATGAGTGACTCAAAAGCAGTTTGAATGCAAAGCGTATTACATTTCTAGGATTTTGATGCTAGAAATGGATTTTTGGTGCAGGTTAAACCTCCTGGAAAATATGTTGAATGCTGGATTGTTGTTTTCCTAATTGTTCTTTTTTGTGAAAACTGGAAAAAATTTCCGGTCTGCATGTGATGTATTTTGTATGAATAACATGTTGTTTTTAAGAAAAGATGGTGATATGAGTATGCATACATTAATTTTATATCATGCAGATTTGATGTGAAAATGTAGAGAAATTGCATGTTGTGTTTTTCTGGTAATGAAACTAGATAGAAAATTCAGGTTGCATGTCTAAGTTTTTATTGTATAACATGCAGTATGTGAACTTGTTGCATGCATGCATGTAAATGAATGGCTCAAAATAGTTTGAATGCAAACTGTGAACATTTTCTGGGCATTTTGATGCGAGAGGATTTTTGTGCGATTTGACTCTGCGGAAAATACTATTTGGTGTAGCAGTTTGCGTACTATTGTTCTTGTTTGTGAAAAATGGAAAAAAATTATAGTCTGCATGTGTTGCATTCTATATGAATAACATGCTGTTTTTGAGAAAAGATGGTGATATGAGTTGCATGCAGTAATTTTATATCGTGCAGATTTGATGTGAAAATGTAGAGAAATTGTATGCTGTGTTTTTCTGGTAATAAACTGGATAGAAAATTAAGTTTGCATGTCTAAGTTTCTATTGTATAACATGCAGTATGTGAACTTGTTGCATTCATGCATTTAATTAAATAATGTCATGCAGTAGGCTTTTTTGTATATCTCACGTGCATGGGGACATCGCGCATGTCGGGTGTGAATGCATAGCATGAATAAACGGTTTTTCTCGGAAGGTTGTCCACCAAATTTTATCGAAGTCTGTCCAAAAATGAATATCGGAGGGTAGTCCACATTATTATCGGAGTTTGTCCAAATGAAAAATATCGGAGGGTTGTCTAACAATATCTTTTGGAGTATGTCCACTAAATTATATCAGAGGGTTGTCCACAATATATTTCAGAGTATGTCCATTAAACTATATTTCGTAGGGTTGTCCAATATATATATATTTGATTTTCGAAAAATGTCCAATGAGCTTCACAAACAAAAATATTTTTTTTTGAAAAAAAAAAAAATTTCATTCATGGCAAATGCATGTGTGAGGGAGTCGGTGAGGACTCAAGACATGAGCATGGCATGTAGTCATTCATGTAGAAATGTGCATGTTTTTACTTGAATGTGTGTGGATTTGGCATTGCATGTGCACTTAGGTGGGGAGTAGCCCTTGTAGGAGATTTCCTCTACTAGGCATTACTCACCCTGTCGTGGGACCACTTTTTCAGGTACACGAAAAGATGGTGCTCCTTCGAGGCCGTGAGTACGAAGAAGGCCAGGTTGTGGCCTTGAGAAGCATTTTTGTAAAATATGTTAAAACAATCTAGTTTTAATATATTTTGGCATGTAAAAGTGTAAAAGAGTTGTACATTAAACTCTTGTAAAATATTATAAGCATTTGTGTATTTGTAAGAAAAATATACAATGTTTCATATACCCTTGTAATAAAAAGGTTGTTTTATAGAGAGTTTGAGGCATAAAAAAAAAAAAAAGAAAAAAGAAAAAAAGAAAAAGAAAAAAAAAAGTGACCCCCGGGATTGAGGCGTATGAAAAAAAAAAATTACCCCCGGGATTTTGGGCGTCACAACTTGGTATCAGAGCTTAATTATACGAATACCTAGGGAGCTCGGGTGTGGCTGTGGATCACTCAGTGGATCTGACATGACTTCACGGCTAGGTACCAAGTTTGGAGTATCTGAATGCCTAGGACTTCGATGGGGCACGGGTTTAGATCGGCCATCCATTGTGCATTTAGTGAGACGACGTGTGTGGCACATTGTGCTTGGATTGTGTGAACTTTTTGTATGATAAATTGAATGATGGACACTAGGGTTAGAGAGCATAACCCTAGGGGTTCGGAAAACAAATGAGCATGATAACGTAGGAATGGTTATTTATTAGTGTTTGGCGATATGCACCACTAATGTGATAAGTGAAAAGAAAGAATCTCAAATTGCTATCTTAACTTGTGTAGATGACGGAGTTGAGGCGTGAAACATCAGAGTAGTCTGCAGGCGTGTCGACCACCGCTGGCTTGATCGGTAGGCTTTGCGGCCGTGGGTGTTACCAGCTGTTGCCATCGCGCGAGTTAGTGCAATTGGGGGTTAGGGAGGAGTGAGTGACCTTCAGGGTTTATGGCACATCATCCTCCAGCATTCAAGGGAGGAGGGGATCCGATGGTAGCCGACCATTAGTTCAAACCGAGTTGAGGAAAGGGTTTTTGGAGGCCATGGGGATCTGTCTCCGATGCCACGGATCCGGTGCTTCACGTTTAAGCTAAGGAATTGAATCCTAGGTACATGGCCAGGATTGGGATAAGGTCTCAAGGGACCTAGAGATGATGACTTGGGGAGAGTTCCAAGGGCTCTTCATGAGCAATTTTTTCTCGGCATTTGCGAGGCATACGAAATCCTGGGAGTTCCTTAAGTTGAAACAAGGAAATATGATTGTACTCGAATATGTCGCCAAGTTCACCGAGTTGGCACGTTTCGGGGATGACTACTTGGTCACAGATATGGCCATGGTGAGGAAGTTCGAGGATGGCCTGAAGTTGTCCATCTGAGGCAAGATTGCGAGGATATATACGGGATATGGACTCTATGGTCACGGCTATGGCCGTAGAGAGAGAAGAATAGAGGATGCATAGAGTATCCAAGACGTGGGTACTAGTGGAAAGAGAAAGGAGGGTCGGCCTTCTTCTAGTTCGGGAAAGAAGCTGAAGGTTTCCAGTTCACCAAGGTTTGAGGGACAGGGCTGCGGCGATCAGGGGCAAGGCCATATCAAGGCTCCTAGCCAACCAGGCCGATGACATGTTTTCATTGCCATTGGCATTGACATATGAGAAGAGATTGCCCATAGAGGTAGGGATCCCAAGACTATGGGACACCTCAGTCCCAGTCATCAGTGGGACGTGCACAAATGCAGTATGTTCCTCCTTACCCTAGTACGGGCAGGAACCGCGATGTCGGTCTCGAAGTCTTTGCATCAGCACCTTTTGCTCTGTGAAGGGCAAAAGGCTAGAGTGCGGGCGAGATCGGGACCGGGAGCTCACGGACCGGGACCGGGGACCTAGGGGTGTGTCGTGATGAGTGCAAAACTCATCTATGTTTGAGTTCATTTCACATGCTATTTGTGCATTTTATATCCATATTCATGTAAAACTCATGGAAATTTCACTCTAAACTTGGTTTTGTAGGATTATTGATGAAAAGCAAGTGATTTGGCAAGAAATGAGCAATTTATTTCCAAAAGAAGAGTCAACCAAGAGTCTCATAGCGCACCACTGGAAAGATGAATTTTTCTGTACCATCTGGAACATCAAATGGTTCAAATTCCCTCATGGCTGCATTCTACCATTCAAGAGCTTTCAATGAGAGTACTCAAGCTGATCAGGGTTAAAGCGAAGAAGTTATGGCCCGACAAGTTAGAGAGAAAAAAGGGTTCTTTGTCGGGAGAGTATGTCGCGACCAGGAAGTATGTCGCGACCAGGAGGCAATATTCGCGGTAATATGCGTGACCAGAAGTATGTCACGAGTATGTCGCAGCCAGGAGCATGTCGACCCGGGGAAGTATATGGCAGCGGGAGTAGTGTGTGACGAAGAGCTTTTGTGTCGCGACCAATCTTTAACGAGGGGGAAACTTGAAAAGACGAAAATTGAGTTTTGACCTAATTTCAAGCCCATTTCACCTAGGACCATATATACTCGTTTTTTTAGGTAAAGAGGCAAGCGGGAGAAGATTGGAGCCTGCCATGGGGTTTCTCTACTCTAGGCGCCCATTTTCAGGTGCTGTAGATTTTGATTTGTTTTAGATTTTAGAGTAGTTTTAGGCTTGATTTTATTTCTATTGAAGAGATTTGGTCTTTGTATAACAAATATTCGATTCACTATAAGGTTCGAGACAAAGATTGAAGCTAAGAATGCAGTTTCTCTCTCATGCCAGGGTTTTCTCTCTCTAAAGCGCCCATTTTCACTAGTTTTCTTTGCTTGATTTTTATTTTTAATGAATCTTAGACGATTTTTAGAAACTATTAGAGGACCCCGGTGGTATTGCCTGAATATTCAATTTATTTATTGTTGAGGAGAAGGTTTAAGCTCAAATATGGGTTTTTCTCTTCTTTCTCGATTTCTTTCTTCATTTTTGTACTTTTTGTTTGATTGATAAATGTGGAATCGATGTGGGGCATTAACACCTCTAAGTGAGGGATTAATTGTTGAACATTCAGATTTTACCAGTTTTTAGTTATTTTGTGGGTTTGGCGAATTTACTGTAATTGAATAACATTCATATAATGAAGCATTTGGAATATTAGTAGTATCTTATACCCAGCTGCATCTTTGCTCTGGAGTTTCAGGAGGCCCTACGAGTGACATAGAGATGGAGATTCACGAGGAGTAAGGCGGCAACTTAAAGGGTATGTTAGACAAATATCTTGGAACCAATGAATCCTTGAAAAATTACTGATAGATCACTAATTTACTCATGGTGTGAGGATAATTAGGGATGATGTATCAATTTAGTTGATCGTAGGTTTCTCCTTAATTCGATAAAAGGATCTTGATCCTGTTAGCAAAGATCTAATCAAGGAAATATAAATTTTTATTAGATTTGAAGGATCTAGATACCAATTACATTGAGAAGGCTTCGCATTTTCCTCGCTTTCCAGGGCAAGAATTCTTCAGCCCTAAGAAATGGTCAGGAAGTATTGAAAAGAAAAACAATCAAATCTTAAAGAGTGCCAAATTTTACAAGTAGCTATTTAGACCCATTTGTCTTGAAAAGGAATATGGTGTGTTAGATAGTGATATGTATGGTGTATGGAGAAATCCAAGCTATACTACATTGCTCTTGGACAAACTTTAAAGATTCAACTCACAAATGTTGCACCTCTTCAAGGAAATGCAAATCGTTTTGTAAATAATTATCTCTATCCCTAGTGACTTCTCTTCATACCTTTTAGAATTAAGTAGTTGTTTATTTGGCAGATTTTGTGATTGCTTTAAATCAGTTTTTGTTTCATTTAAATTGATTTTATTCTATTATCCTACTTGGTCGCCTAACAAAGTGAAGAGCCCTGTAATCTGGGGTGATCAAATCTACCAGAGAGAGAACCTCCAACTGCGGGTACGATATCCTTAGAGTCCACTTTATTACTTCAGGCGACCTGCAGAATTTTTTGCGGAAAGGTTGAGTGTTGGCACCATTTTTCATTTCCAGTTTTTGAGTATACTTACTTTGCTTCAAATCGGCTGAGTATTTACCACATTCCACTTCTTTGGCCATATTTTCACATATACATCAAATTTGGTCATCCTAAACAAGTTTTTGGCACCGTTGCCGGGGATTAGACAATAGTCCTTTGGTAATAGTGTCATAAATTTGTATATGTCTTTTGGCCCTTTACACTACGCCATCCTATTCAAAGTGGCCAAGACTACAAAGGGGAGTTCACTTTTCCCAACTCTCTTTATTACTCTTTTACTTTATTGCTTCCTTTTGCTCATTGCTGTATGTATTTAGACAATGTTCATCTCAAAGTTCGGGGTGTTTATTTTTTGTTAGTTTATCATGTCACACCCTACATGTTGCAAATGATGAATCTTTGAGGATGAAATTTTCTGGTGCTTTTCTAGATAATGCATTGTTTGATGCTTCATAATCTCATATCTTGTGTGTTTGGTATATTTTCTTTTAGTTGGAGTTTATCGAAAGCACCGAGTTTTCGAGTTGTTGCGGGATGCGAATAAGGACCATAAATGAACCCTTGGTATGGACAATATTAGAGATACTAGACTTAACGCTTAATGAGTTATCTCTTTGCATTGCACTATTTAATATTGGTTTCTCTAAATCCATGCACGCGGGTCACATACCTTGAAAGCGCTTTTGTCGGGTTAGAAGGTTTATGAGAATCCATCTAATTTTAATTCCATAGGTCTAGAACTGTTCTATTATCGCTTTATGTGAAACTTAGGCAACACAAACAATTGAGAAAGATATAGGCCATCCTTGGAAAGATTGTGCCTTCTGTTAACTCCTATTAATATGCATATGCATATTCCTCTAGTACCAAGATGTTGAGCCTTAAAGAACCAAAATTTCCTGCTTATAAAAAAAAAAAAACCAAGTTTTAGTTACAACTTCGATATATCACTATCCCTCAATAAAGAAACTCCAAACTCACCTATAACATGAGGATTTGAAACATAATCGAGAAATGTGAGGGAGAAGCTAGGGAGTTATTTTTCCATAGAAAAATAACTCCAAATTGGTTGGAAATGAGTTGTTGAAAATCAAAGAAGTTGTCAAAATAAAAATATCAAGTGTAAAAGAAGCAAAATATTAAAATAAAAAGTCAAGGGTAAGAGAGTCTAGCCTCGTAGCCTTCCCTTCCCTGAGAGCAAGTAAATCCTAAGGTGTCTCAAATACCCAATACCCTAAGGCCAATTGGTTTGAGCTATTGATTTGGAAGCTCGCTGAAGGGTTGGTAGAAAAAGCTTAAGGGGGTTTGACATTGCACTACCTAATACACCCTTGTCTTAAAGAAAAAGGCTTCGATGTTTGTTGAAAGAATGCAGAATTTCCAAAGTAAAAGTGATATGAGTGAGTATGGGAAGGCTGACGCACCTAAACACTGGGTGCCTCAGAGTGCTGTCATGTCGATGGTAAGAATCAGATGGAGTAAGAGTCAAGACGCAGAAAATATGTATGTTCGTAAGTTTTGTACCTAAATGACTACTTCAACTACTCCTTACTCTGCCTTACATTATGCCTCAAAGCACCTACTGACTCGAGAGCTGTGTACCTACATTATGGAGAATGATATGAATAAATGTTTCCATGGAACCTAAATAAATTATCTTAGGAGATCCATATACTTTATCCCTAAATTTCATAAAAACTCATCTAGCTTGCAATTGTTTGGATAGGGAAGACCACACACACACACACTCAGTGAGAACCATGATCCAAATTTATGTCTTATTGGTGGATTTGAATCACCATTAAATGAATAAAATTATCTTTGATCATATTTTCTATATTCCCTTGTATGCGATTCATGAGACACATATCAAGCATACCCTTTGCAAAGCTTGATTACTCGGTTTTGGTTAAATAAAAGGGCAAGTGAAATGAACTTTTCCTTTCATTTGTCAAAGAACTCTTTCTTTCTTTGCTTGAGGACAAAACTCAAGCTCAAAGGTTTGATGAGTGCAAACCCATCTATGTTTGAGTTCATTTCACATTCTATTTTGTGTATTTTATATCCATATTCATAAAACTCATAAAATTTCCTCAACTGATTTTGTAGGATTATTGATGAAAGTGTTGATTTTGCAAGAAATGAGCAATTTATTTCAAAAGAAGAGAGTCAACCAAGAGTCTCATAGCGCACCACTGGAAATATGAATTTTCTGTACCATCTGAACATCAAAATGGTTCAAATTCCCTCATGGCTGCATTCTATATCTGCAAGAGCTCAAACCTGAGTAATTACACGCCCAAATCCTGTTAAACGGCAGTTATGGCCCCACAAGCTGAAGAAG
Organism: Tetrastigma voinierianum; assembly: GCA_016808115.1. NCBI lineage: Eukaryota > Viridiplantae > Streptophyta > Magnoliopsida > Vitales > Vitaceae > Tetrastigma > Tetrastigma voinierianum. The sequence goes on from JAEQBH010008366.1 coordinate 51,138, forward strand.
AGAAGAAAACAGTTGCCGCCGAGAGTATGTCGCGACCAGAAGTAAGGCCTTGGCATGTCGCGATCAGTAGCATGTCGCGACTGCAGCATGTCGCGATAGAAATGGTGTCGCGATTAAAAACCCGTGTCGCGAATTCAAAATGTCGGCAGAACTTGAAATGTAAATTGAGTTTTGACCCAATTTCAAGCCCATTTCACCCTAGGACCATATACATACTAGTTTTTTTAGGTAAAGAGGCAATGAAGATCGGGAGAGCTTCCCTCTCACGGGCTTTCTCTCTCTAGACCGCCCATTTTTCCGCCAGAGATTTGGATTTGTTTTAGATTTTAGAGTAGTTTTAGGAGCATTTTTATTTCTATTGAAGAGATTTCAGGTCAGATAACAAATATCTCGATTTCACTAAGGTTCCGTATTAAAGATTGAAGCTAAGAACTGGATTTTCTCTCTCATGGTTTTCTCTCTCTCTAAACCGCCCATTTTAGTTTGCCGGCAGATTTTTATTTTTAATAGATCTTAGAGCAGATTTTTATTTCTATTGAAGAGATTTCGGTGATGTACTCAGATATTCAATTTATTTATTGTTGAGGAGAAGATTTAAGCTCAAATATGGGTTTTTTCTCTTCTTTCTCCTGATTTCTTTCTTCATTTTCTTACTTTTTGTTTGATTGGTGATGATTGGAATCCAGTAATGAAACATTAAACACCCTCGAGAGGTGGGGATTAATTGTTGAACATTCATTTGCGCTTTTTTTAGCTATTTTGTGGGTTTGAAAACCGAATTTATAGCACTGGTACTGCTCATATAATGAACTGCTTGGAATATTAGTGTTTTATACCCAAAAAAGAGCCAGATTCCGCTCTCGATTCCCAGGAGGCCCCCTCTGAGCATTACGTAGGATGGAGATTCCCAGAGTAAAGAGCGGCAAACTTAGGGTATGTTAATAATATCTTGGAACTAATGAACTTTGAAAAATTATTTTGATAGATCACTAATTTACTCATGGTGTGAGGATAAATTAGATGATGTATCAATTTAGTTGATCAGAGGTTTCTCCTTAATCTGATAAAAGGATCTTGATCCCGTGTTAGCAAAGATCTAATCAAGGAGAGGAAATTTCTATTAGATTTGAAGGACGAGACAACACCACATTGGAGTAAGGCTTGCATTTCCTGCCTATGGGGGCAAGAATTCTTCACTCTAAGAGAAATGGTCAGAAGTATCAAAAGAAAACAATTAAATCTTAAAGAGTGCTAAATTTTACAAGTAGCTATTTGACTCCATTTGGTCTTGAAAAGGAATATGGTGTGTTAGATAGTGATATGTATGGTGTGTATGGAGAAATCTGTGTTTATACTATTACTGCTCTCGACAACCAAAGATTCAACTCACAAATGTTAATTTCAAGGAAATGCAAACTGCTTTTGTAAATAATTATCCTCATCCCTAGTGACTCTCTACACCTTTTAGAATTAAGTAGTTGTTTATTTGGTAGATTTTAGGATTAGTTTTGGGAATCGCTTTTTGTTTCAATTTAAATTATTTATTCTATCCTTACTGTCGCCTAAATAACAAGAGCCCTCAGAATCGGGGTGATCAAACCCAATTAGAGAGAACCTCCAATCCTCGTGGCACGAGCATCCCGTAGTCCACTTTATTACTTGTATGACCCACTATGAAAGGGGCTATGTTGGTAATACTTTTCCCGCTGAGTATACCATTAAGCCTAAATCGGGCCAGTATTTACCACATTCACTCCTCTTGGCCATATATTTTCACATATACATCAAATTTGGTCGCCCAAACAAGTTTTTGGCAATCGCTGCCGGGGGATTAGACAATAGTCCTTGCAATAGTGTCATAAATTTGTATGTCTTTGCCTTACACTACACCATCGCACCTTTGACTCGACTCCAAAGAAATCAGCAGATATGTATACTTACCATCTCACCTATGCGATATTATTTGATTCTGGTGCATCGCATTCATTCATTGCTGCATCATGTGTGAGAGAGTTAGGCTTAGAGGTTGAGACCTTGGAAGAGCTGATGCATGTGATTTCTCCCCTAGGGACTAAGGTGAGTGTGGATATGATTTTTCGAGGTTAGGAGTTAGAGATTCTCGAGATTCTACTCACTGTAGACCTCAGGGTCATGGCCATGATGGAGTTTGACGTCATCCTGGGAATGGATTGGCTGACGACGCACCGAGTCGTTATTGATTATGAGCGTAGGAGAGTTACCGCCTACACACAGGATGGTACTTGCTTCACGTTTCAGGGGGATAAGCTAGATGTTTTGCCCTAGACCGTGTATGACTCTAGATGGCACGGGTAATTGATGGGTTGGCTAACCAGCCTTACCCTAGAGAACGAGGTGAGATAGGACTTGGATTTGCCTCGCATGGCGCAGTACGAGGATGTTTTTCTCCGACGAGCTACCAGATTGCTCTCACCGATGCGATGTGTAGACTTCAACATCGAAGTTACATCCCCGGTATGTCGCTCTATTTCTACAACTCGCATAGGATGGCGCCTAGAGAGCTGTAGGAGCTCAAGGTCCGACAAGAGTTACTGAAAGGGTTTCATTAGACCGAGCACTTTCCACCATAGGGCGCCCACTCATTTGCGAAGAAATAATGATAAGACCCTACGATCAGAAGCTGAAGTACAACAATTGAATGAGTTACGATTAAGAATCGTATCCATTATTGAGGATTGATGACTTGTTTGATCACTGAGGGGCGTGCGGAGTTTACCCAAGTATGACATCCGCATCGTGCTAACATCGCTTGGAGAGTTAGGGAGACACGCATCCCAAGAAAGCTGCCAGATGTGATATGCACTTGAGTTTACTTCGTGATGCCTGGTTTGACAAATGCGCCGTTAGTTGTTCATGGATCTCACGAATAGGGTGTTTTAGCCCCATTTAGACTGGGCCATGGTGGTCTTATTACGACATTCGATCACTCCCAATCGGGAGGAGGAGCATGAGGATCACTGAGAGTCGTGACTACAACTTCAGGATCACTCACAGACGCTCAAGTTCGGGCGTAGTTTTAGCTAATGAGGCGGGTTTTGGGACACACAGGCCTGGGTGTCGCATGTCGTTGGACCCTAAGAAGGTTGAGATTGTTATGAGTTGGGAGAAACCGGTTACCGAGATACGCAGCTTAGGATTCATGGTACTATAGAGGTTTATCGAGGATTTTCTCCCGGCTAACATTGCCTTACGACGATCAATTCGGGTAGCGATCAAGTTTGAGTGGAGTGAATTGCGGCGAGAAGGCATTCCGCACACTGAAAGAAGGCTTACTCACCCTATTCAAGGAACCCGGAACGACGTAGGTACATTGTGTTTCAGGATGCCCTCGCGACGCTGGCACGTAGTCTTGATGCGCCTGCAGGTAGTAGCTTATGGTTCCCGAGAGCTGAAAACCATGAGCAGACTACTCCCAATACGACATGATGGCGGCCTAGTTCTGGAAGATTTAGCGCCACTACTTATACGATGAGCAGTTTGAAGTGTTTTCAGACCACACATGAAGTGTTTTGAGCAGTCTGAAATACATCTTCACGCAGCAGGACCTCAACATGAGGCAGCGCAGGTGGATGGAGTTTTTGGAGGATTACGACTTCACTTTGCATTACCATCCCGGTAAGCAGTAAATGTAGGCCGATGCACTCAAATTAAGTCATGGGGAATACCACTAATATACCTTCCCAGGAGTGGTAAATGCTCGAGATAATGGTAGTTCGTACTCACAAGACATGAGTAAAGCCTGGTATCTCGGGAGTCTGATGGCTACGCCGTCTCTACAAAGCAAAGTGATAGAGTCCCAGGGATAGGACGTAGAGATAGTGTCCATCGTGGACCGGCGCGCCAGTGCTAACTCGACGCAGCTCGTCATCCTCAGATGTAGCTCCTGTGATAGTGGGACGAGTCAGGGTTCTCCAAATAGACGATTCGAGGGAGTGAGATCCCTAGGAGTCCCACCACCCCGGTTCACAGTATCCGCGGCACTCAAGATGTATCATGATCTTCGTACGCTGATAGTACCAAATGATATATGCAATCTTAGACATCAAGTAGCAAAGGAGTATTATCTAATCCTGTGCAACAATGACATAAAATGGAATTGCTTTCTCTCAGAAGATGACTCATTTAAAATTTGTGTTTCAGGGTTCTATCACTACAAGTGCAATGTGTCAGATAAGTAATAAAGTGGAAATTTAAAGTCCGTATATCATTCCCCACAAGGACAGATGATAAATCAAAAGACTAATTACCCCAACTACTCAAGATCATTGCATTTGCACTAATCGATATGATAATGTTAGGACTTAAATGTAGTCCTATACGGAAATATTAAATATACAAGTGTAAAGTTTAATATAATTGGGGTTGAGGATTCACTGAGTGAGACAAAAATGGATCTAGATCAGTTAATAATAATCAATTTCTGCATCATTTCATTTTTTAGCTCAACCATCAATTGGAAAACTGATTTTATCAAAGATGCAAGGTAGTATGGTTTGGAGTTTTCCCTTAACAATACTTTTCACTAATTAAAGGTTCATATTCATTTTTGAGACATAATTTAATCGGGCTACGTAATATTTAACCCTTTCTAAGAATTGCTATTTTTCTCTCTTCGCACTTCATACTTATCTTAGGACTAAAGAATTCCTCGTCTACAGACAGGACTAAGCCTTCAAATTTGATCGGGACACCTCATCGTACACTTCTGATGCAAATCTCCATCTCTTTGATTAGATCTCAGCTAACACGAGATCAGAATCAATTCATCATAAAGAGGAGAAACCTTTGAGTGATTAGACAGATACTTCATTCAACCCATCTCAACTTATAAGTAAGTTGGTGATCTATCTTAGTATCCTTCAAAGTTCATTAGTTCCATAGTATTAGTCTACCATACCCACAAGGAACTATTCTACACTCTCAGGATTCTCCATCTTTGTGTCACTCAGAGGGCCTCCGAAATCGGGTGTGAGACACGCATTTCTCGCATTGGGTAAACTAAGATTTAGTATCGAGAACAAGTAAATTTATAAACAATACCAATCAAATAAATTTAAGAATTTTAATTAAAGCTTCCTTCCTCCTTATGCAGCAAAATGACTATCATCAAAGAACCATTTCAAAGGAGTCAATTCCTCTCAAACCGGTTTACTCATCGACTAACTAATCAGAAAATTTATTGAAATTATAAGCAACTTAAATAAATGAACTCAGAACCTTCCACCTTAACATTGAAATCAAACAGCTTAATGAAAAGAAGAATTTATAAAGAAATACCAGCCAAGTCGCACTTCAAGACAATACCCAAACCCATAAAATTAAAGGAAAATAAACTAATTAAAGAAAACTATACTAAGCTAAATCTACTAAAATGTAAGAGAAAAGCAATAAAATAAAAATACAAGAGTCTTCAACCACCCGTAAACTCGAGTCGGGTCACAAGACATTGCCCCAGAAGCAAAGTGACGATAAAGCCTAGTTAGGCCTTACTTCATTAATCGCATTAGAATCCCCAAAATTTCCAACAAATTGGTTTCTTTGTCGCGACATAGAAAGTTCTGTCGTGACAGAACCTCCAGTCTTTGTCACTTCCTCTATTATAGCTTCTCGTTTTTCTGTCGCGACCTTCACTACAAGAAATTGACAATTTACCGACAAAAATTACCGACGGATTAAATTTTGTTGGTAATTACCGACCAAATATCGACGGAACAAGGCGTATTATTTTTTCCACATTTTTGCTACCATTTACCGACGGAATACCTATAAAAAATTACCAATGGAAGTGTTATGTAGGTAATTTTTGCGAGGTGTGTAGACGCCAAATTTTAAGTGCCATTTACCGACAGAATACCTCCGGAAAATTACCAACGGAAGTGTTTCCGTAGGTAATTTTCTCGTGCCAACTTTTAGGTACCATTTACCAATTGAATACCTACAGAACATTACCGACATAAGTTTTCCATAGGTACATTTTACCCATAAATCACCTATAAATTACCGATGGAATTTACTGACGGATAGTCTTCTGTTGGTAAATTACACTATAAAAAATCCACGGTATACCGATGGAAGAGTTCCGGAGGTATATTTTACCTATAAATTACTCACACACGATGATAGTTTTCCCGTAGGTAAACATACATGATAAAAATTCACGCTTATCGACTGGGAAGTGTTTCAGAGGTAATTTTCACAAGTGCCAAATTTTAGGCACCATTTTACCAAACTTAAAATACCCGGGACGGACCATTACTCACGGAAATTTTCCATGTGCAAATTTTAATATAACCATCACAGTACCACTCACTGTCACGGATAGTCTTCCGTAGGTAAATTTTACGTATAAATTACTTGCGAATTACCGACAGAATTTACCGACGGATAGTCTTCCGTAGGTAAATTACTCTATAAAAAATCCACAAGCCATCGACAAAGCCAGAGTGCAATTTTACCTATAAATACCATGATTATCAATAATCTTTACCAATGATAGTCTTCTGTAGGTAAATTACTCTATAAAACATCCACAGTTTACCGACGGAAGTGTTCCGTAGGTAAATTTTACCTATAAATTACCTACGGATTACTGACGGAATTTACCGACGGATAGTCTTCCGTAGGTAAATTACACTATAAATATCTATAGTTTAACGATCATGTGTCTGCGAGGTAAATTTGCATCATAAATTATTTGATTACCATTTTAATTCTACTCTATAAAAAATATTTGAAGATTATCCTTAATCATATTTAATAAATTACACTTGGAAAACAATTTAACATGTAACATTATTGTTTATTTAATTAGTTTGAAGATTTTAAATACTCTACCTATTTTATATATTAATTATTATATATTTATAGTTATTGTTTTATTTTACTAAGAATTAAAACTGAAAATTTTATTTTTAACATTTTTATAAGATTTTTGACCTATTTTGGCCCATTTTAGTCCTGTAAACCCACACGGGCCGGCTGCTGTCACCAAAAACTGGGTCGACTTAAGCCACGACTTGAATGCCGGGTCCAAATAAATGAATGCACCCGCTACTAGCTCTACTAAAAGAAGCCCCTTCTTCCATTAGTTTCTAATTTTGTTTTCTCGCCTCTCAATGCTTAGCAAACCCCATCGACACACCTCAAATCCCGATTTATTTATTTTTGAAAACGAAAAGCAATCCTTAGTCCCTACCAAAATATACTAATAAATATACTTCAAAAGTAATCCTAGTCCCATAGATCTATTATTATTAGGTACCTTTTATGAGTCAAGAGGTACCATGAAGATACCTCATTCTTATATGGACTTCTTTTGGGGTAATTTTGATCAGCCCATTAGGAATTTCACTTTTTATTGTAGTCCTCCAATTTTGTTCTTAGTATATCCCAGCCAACAAAGAACCCAAACTGGGATCCTCTTTAACTATAATTATAATAAACAAACAAATAAATCAATAATCTAAATCTACTTAATGATAACTTTGAATTGCCTATAATATTTGAAATATCTAATTAGGTTTTTAGAGTATAAATACTGTAATGGAATCTTCAACTCGTGAGATTACAAGTTGAACTTGCCTTCTTCAGTATATTTTTGTACTTTTTTAATTTTTACCCTTTAATAACACAAATGTAATATAATTAAGAGAGAAAATAAAATAAACAAAATATAAAACATTTTTTTTTCGACTCAAAGTATAGACATATTATAAACATTTATCATCATTATTATATATTATTTTAAAACTCTACCAGAAGCCTTTTGATTTAATAAGTAATTTGATCGATAATCATACCGTGTTAATTAACCTGCTTCTTTCCCCCACTATAATTAATACAATCCTTGTTTAGAATTGAACACCACAGTGATAAGCTCCTCAAGATGATTAGCCCAAGCGGTTTGATGAAATAGACCATGAAATTTAATAATAGTGAAAATAAAGTGTACAATAGTTGGCCTGCTTGAACCCAAACCTGTTTAGCAAATTCCTCTTCAATAAGGGCTAACTATCAGACACCACCAATAACAACTCCATCAATCAAAACCAAGCCTGGGTAGGTCTGATCCATTTTATTCTAATCAGAAGAACTAATACCACATTAAAATAAGGATTTTTGCACGGTGGCTCTCAAACAGCTCCACAAGTACACATCCATAACACCCCCCTCCCTCTTTGGCCATTCTTCTCAAAGCGGCATCTAGGGTTTTATTTTCATATCCAACCAAAATCTTTTTTTTTTTTTTCTTGTTTTTTTCAAGCACCGCCGGGATAATTTCTCAAAGTCACATTATCATATGGAGTGATGGAGGTTTTAAACCCGCTGATTATTAATTACCTTAATACAAAGCATCAGTTTGTTAAGGTTTTAGGTCTCATGTTAATTTAGTAATGCATAAATGATCTTGATTTCTTACGCCGGGTGGTTCTTAGTTTTGATGCTATCTCTTAAGGTTTCAAACATTTTTTTCTGTAAACCCGCATTGGAATGTGCTTCTATAAATATTTTCTTTTATATTTGCCTTCTTTTATCCGGGTTTTTCTGTTTTATTTTAGTCGGTGACTGTGGATATTTTTTTTATAGTCAGGTTTCTAAATTGTTAGGCTGGTTTTTTGATGTTATTTTGTTTGTGGGCAATGAGGACTTTGTATATATCGATCATTTGGGATGCAGGTTATCCACTCATCCGGGAGGCAGAAGGGGAAGGAAGTTGGGGATTTTTTAAGTATCTAAAGGAAGTGGCAATGGAACTTCATTTATAATTCTCTACATGCAGGAGAGAGTATAGTCTATAGATAATATTTGAATATTTGGGGTTGAGGTAGAGGCGGCATTAGGATCAGGATCAGGATCAGGATCAGGCATGTAATGTTTATCTTTGGATTGTACAAATTGTCATTAATTGAGTAAACCAAGTTTGACCTTATCACAATCTCATTTATTCTCTCGGCACCCACTCCCTATTCCAAGTGCCAAGTACAAATGGTCTAACGGTTGAACCCCCAACCCCCTTTTATCCTTTCTTTTGAAGTTAGGTCCAATCAGAGAATGCAAAACTGGTACTCATGAGAGAGAGAGAGAGAGAGAGAGAGAGAGAGAGAGAGAGCCTTCACATGCCTCATCATTAGAGCCATTTAAAGTGAAAGTGAATTTGGCAAATGAGCCCAAATCTCCCCGTGAGGTTTTGCTTTTGACACTTTAGATTTAATATTCATTGCTTTAACATTTTTACTTCAAAGTATCATGTAGTTCGGGGCCAACAAATTGATTGATATATATGTATCACTGCACCAATCCTCTCATAAATTCTCAACTCACATGTACAGAGGAGAGCTGGCTAGTGCCTGTGGTAATGATCTTGGAGTCTTACCATCTCGCTTATGTTATCGTCATTGTCATTGGCTTTACTATATTATTTCTTTTTTTTTTTTTCGGGGTTTCTACTGGGTTTCTATTGTTATTTAATTCCATTATGCATGAGCACATGCACCTCGATGGTATTATCTGGCTTCTCATATTTTATTTTCATAGTTTAATGTTTTTTACTTATGTATTCCATGTATGTATTATTATAATCTCCATGAAGAAAGTTATGATGTACTGCACTTCATATGTGTGAGATGTTTCCATCAATTTGATGATCAACAACCCTGTTTAGCATTTAGTGTTTACTAATGGCCTTAATGATAATATTATAGCAACACATGAATAAAATAGATATCAACAAGAGAGAAAATAATATTACAAACCAAGAAATATGTAAACATGATATATAGAGAATCCAAGAATAGAGGATTTAACACCAAAGGTAATCTTAGTGAGATTTTTTCAATGGAGGGTGTTGTGAGAATGAGCCTTGGAGGAAGAAGGGAGCACAGAGATTGGGATGAAACCTTAATTATATCCAAAAAAAGAAACAGTGCCAAGAACCCTTTACTCAAAGAAAATCAAAATATCTTGAAATACTCGAAGACATTAGGGATATATGTGCCCAATAATCCATTGTTACAAGGCCCCAAATATCAGAATTCTTAATTAAACATAGTGAAACTTTAACTGCAAAAACAAATAAGAGAACATATTTATGCTCATAAATCCGTAAATCATTGTTTCATCTTTTTTTTTTTTTAATGGAAATAATTCTATCGACAAATTCAAGATACTTTGAGAAAATGACCTTCTCAAGAATCAAAACAAAAGTTACAATGAACTCAAAATGCGAGTGCTGTTCTTAGTAGGTATAGATGATGATGAACTCCACAAGAGTATAAAAGATAGAGAAAAGACTCAAGACTTTATTCAAATTTACTTCAACCTTGAAAACTAAAAATGGAAAAGTATGTTATGGAAGGTCCTAGAATGATGAAAATTCATTGGTGGTTTGTGACCTTTTTTATAACATTGCCAGAGTTCAAAGTTCTCAGAATCATGTACATCATAGGTATTAGCCGATGCAACTGTATAAGGAAAATATATTTTCGATTTTACTTTTATTTTATTTTCTTTTTCATGTGTGAATGAATGCTTTGTTCTTCAAGAAAGATCCAATGCACCTATGAGATGGAACCAAACTCAAATAAAGTATATGTTATTTGGACAATATCTTATGGTGTTTGATGTTATTTGTCCGTACAAAGCAAAGTAAATTCTTAATAATTAGTTATAGCGAATGGACGGTCGTTATTCTATATGACTATAAATATTTCATGTATTCTTTTTTTTTTTTTTTGGTTTAGTTTATCAATCACAATACTTCTAATTTTGTATCCATAATAGAATAATGGATTTTCCTTTGTCTACTAGTGGCCTTCCTATCGAGGGTTTCCTTGTAAATACGTGCTTATGTTTTCTTTTTTCTTTCTATTGTCATTCCCTCTCTTCATTAACATATACTGTTTTGTGTACCAATTTTGATTTCCTTTTAAGGTGATTTTGGTCGAGGATTCAAAGAATTGATATATGAAGAACTCTCCAGCATTATGATTATTGAAAGCACCAAAAGATAAGCACTTTAGGCCTCCTTGTAACAGAGGTATCATTGAATTTATCACCCACTTTCCATAACTTTTATGGATATGAATAACAGAAAATTCCCTTTTTTCATATGTTGTGCTTGCATGTTTGCGTTGAATTATGAATTAATATTATTATTATTAATCACTTTGAAGACTAATGCTTTTTTTTTTTTGCTTAATATATATATGACTATAAACCACAAGATTAGTGAAATTGCTCATGGTGTTCAAGTATTTTATTCATACTACAAACATTGAGGAAATGGTCACTATACTATTTTCTACTATACTAAATTGCATTATTAGAGTATTTTTCTGCACTTTTGAGATTATGATTTTCGGGATGAATTCTTGAATTATTATTGTAAGTATTTTATGTGGGTGCCGACACACACACACAATACACACACACACACACACACATCATTAAATATATATATATATATATATATATATATATATATATATATTAACAATACTTGACATTAATTTGTATTTAAAAATTTGCATATTGTTGTTAACTTTTTCAGAGAAAACAAACATGAGTGTGGGTCGTGACATGGAGGAAGCACCTAATCTAAATGCACAAAAATTTTATGACATGCCTCACCATTATGAAAATTATAGACGGGTGCACTACACATTCCTTTATTGTCTCGCGGTAGCAAGATTGTTGCATATGAAGTCGAGCATCATTTTTCAGAGAGATGCTGCGATGATTTCATCTGTTTTTACGAGGTGTTACTGTGATGACAACAAAATGATTGGATACTTTACGTAACAGCAATTAGTTCAAGGCCTCGGGTCTTCCTAAGTAGGTAAGATTGATTGTTGCAACAATAATTGTATGATATATTGAGTGATGATAGTGCATTGACAAGTTGTAAATTTTGTAACCATCCTTTGATTTAAAGGAAAGGATCGAGAAACACAAAAAAAATGTGTCATTTAAGATTATGTATTACTTTCCTCTAAGCCCGAGATGTGAATTAATAGATGCTTTTAGAAGCAACAACTACACATATGTGATGACATGATGAGCATATTCAAGAAGATGGGACAATGTGTCATCCATTTGGATTCCCTCTGAGGCATGGAAGGCTTAGCCAAGGCACATCTCATTTGCTTCGGAGAGTCGTAATGTGAGATTGGGATTATGTACTGATGGTTTTCAGCCATTCGGACAGTCAGGACAACAATATTCATCATGGCCAATAATAGTTACCCCATATAATTTGCCACCATGGATGTGCATGAAGGAGACTTACCTCTTCTTATCTATAATTATTCCTGGGCCTAACAATCCTAAGAACAAGATAGACGTTTTCCTTCAACCTTTGATAGAAAAATTGAAACAACTTTGGGAAGTGGGCATGCAAACTTATGATGTATCACGAAACGTAATTTTCAAACGGTTACACTCATGTGGACTATTAGCGATTTTCCGTACACTACCGCTTTCAGGTTGGAGTACATCCGACAAACTTGCTTGTCCATATTGCATGGAACATTCACAAGCATTTACATTGACTAATGGTCGGAAGACAACTTGGTTTGACAATCATCGTAAGTTTCTCCCTTTTGATCATGCATTCAGCGTAACTAAAACTCTTTCCTCAAGAATAGAATAGAAATGGCACCACCACCACCTATAATGACCAAAGTGAACAAATCCTAAAGCAATAAATGACTTGGGGTTGAAAAAGGTCACCAAGAGATATTGATTATGAAGTTATTAATGGTCCAATTTGTGCGTCATGGTGGAATAAATGGAGTATCTTTTGGGATTTGCCATACTGGAGCTTAAATCTAATTAGACACAATCTAGATGTGATGCATATTGAGAAGAATGTCTTTGAAAATGTGTTTAATACAGTTATGAAAGTTAAAGGAAAAACTAAAGATAATGAGAAGGCAAAGAAGATTCATGGGTGTTGTGCCAAGGCCCCAGTTGAAAAATGGCTACAAAGAAAATTTCCCAAGGCATGTTATATAATAGATAAACCCGGTAAACAAATATTGTGTGAATGGGTGAAAAATCTAAAATTTCCTAATGGTTATGCTTCAAATATGGCTAGGTGTGTAGACATGAGAAAACACAAGTTGTTTGGAATGAAGAGCCATGATTTCCATGTATTCGTGCAACGGGTAATTCCTATTGCTTTCCGTGAGATCCTTCCGACAAATGTGTATGACAAGTTGATGTGAGTTGCCTTTTTTCAAAGGCTTAACTTCAAATAACAATTAAAGTGGAAGATATGGAAAGATTAGAAAGAGATATTCCAATTATTATTTGCAAATTAGAGCGTATATTCCTCCCGGTTTCTTTTGATTCAATGGAACACCTTTCAATATTATTCTGCCTTACGAGGCAAAATCGCTGTCCAACAAGCAGCATCGTTTGGATGTATCCTCTCAAAGGTTAAAAGTTCAATATTTTGCCACATTTTATAATTTAGTGAATAATTTGGAAAAATTTTATACTTAATTTGCAAACTTGCTGTTATAGATTTCTTGGACATTTGAAGAAGAATGTCACTAACAAGGCCAAGGTGGAAGGTTCAATTTGCAATGCTTACTTGGTAGAAGAGGCATCCAATTTTTGTTCACATTATTTGAGCCTCATGTGGTACAAGAATGAGGAAAGTGCTCGTAATGATGATGGCGGCGATGGTGATGAGATTGAAGGGACACTTCCAATATTTAAACATCTTGGTCGACCATATGGACGATCAAAATCTAAGAGGTTATCCGAGCAATGAGCGTGGAGGCTGCACCAACTATACTCACAATTGTGAGGACGTTGGATCCATATGTGAAGTAAGTGACAAACTATCTCTTCATTCACTTAAAATGATACTTAATACTTATAACACTTGTCTAAAGTATTTTCTCATTTCATAAGCATGTATATTCATGAGATAAAACAAATATCACTAGACATTACTGATGAGGAGCTTGATGTGAAGCTTGACAAGAATTTTGCAGAATGGTTTGAGAACTATGTAAGTAATGAAATAGTGATTTTAATACAACAATTAGAAGTTTAAGATGTTAGGATCCTCAATTCACATTGATTTGTTTTATTTATAGGCACGTGATAACGTCATTGACAATCCATTCGTTAAAGATCTTGCCAAAGGCCCTTTACGAACCGTCGAGACATTTACCGTGTATTTTGTTAATGGTTACAAATTTCATACAAAATCACATGGTTCTATAAGGTCAACTTCAAATAGTGGAGTTTGTATAAAGGGAACAAATTTCAGCTGAAGGCGTAGAGTGATTATTATGGCAAAAAGTTAATAGGAGATTTTGCAATAGAATAACTCAAGGATCGCAATTAAACGGACTATACTTTCAAGTGCAATGGTTTGATCCTACCTACTGCTGGGATGAAGGTTCATAAACAATAATTTTTGGTTGATGTTAACCGTAAGCGCAAATCGAGCAAGGATGAACCGCTTATACTGATATGCAAGCCGCATTAAGTATATTATGTACTCTATCCTAGCTTCGAGAAAAGACAAGTCCGATTGGTCAAGTGTGATGCAAAGTTAAAGCTAGCTCGTTATAGATGTTCCCGTACCGCTGGACAAAACAAGAAACTACCATTGCATTCCAAGAAGATGAGTTACTTAATCAAATGCTTGTAGCTGAACAACCCATTGATGCACAAAAAAGCATTGATGAATCTAGTTTATTTGTAAGACCCGAGAAAATTCCAATTCTATGAAAAAAAAGGCAAAAGAGTAATTTCAGTCAAAATTCAAAATTTCTAGATTCGATGATCAAACGGACTTCACCGCTAAACGTCTCATAAATCTAGCTACCATCGCCGACTGGGTCAATCTCCGCGACAACCGGAATTTCACGCCGAGGCAACTGGCAATACTGACACTGACACTTCGCGGAGTGGTTTAAGAGCACGCCACGGTCAACTGCGGAGCAGTCAAACATTGAGCTCAAGTGGCTCATATGAGACACATGGCATCATGCCATTAGATGAAAATTCAAGTTAGATGGATATGGATAAAAGCGGAATCCCATGAGCAAATAGATGATGGACATGTGGCATTGAGGGAACTTTTCTCTTGTCTCCACCTTGACCAAATTGGTTGGGAGAAGAGAAAGAGAGGAGGAGGAGAGAGAAAGACCAAAAGAGAAAGAGAGAGAGAAGAGAGGGATTTTAGAGAGAGAAGCTCTACCTTCTCTTTAGAATTCCTAGCGACCCGACCTTTCCTGGGCTTCTAAGCAGGAGACAAGAGTTGACGGCTGTTCCCTCACTCGTGGGGTGGCTACGCTGCGGCATCGCTTTGAGAAGTTTCACAAACTTCGGAAGGTGGGTTTTCTCCTACTTGGTTTACTCTTGATTTAAGTGTTTTGTTAATGGTTGGGTTGATTTGAGGCTGTGAGTGGCCGTTTGATCGGTCCTAAATCTTGGGACCGAAGGTGAAATTTTGAGCTCGTTTTGTGACAAATTCACGGATCGCTTCGTGGGTGACTCGCGGGTGATAATTCGCGAAATAAATTATGATTTGGTGTGTATGAGGCCGGAAATATGGTTTTCGGGTTCCACAAAGTGAACCGATGCTTATGAGTGGGCTGCCTACCTTAATGCCATCAGCTGCTGTAATCATAAAAACAAATTCCTGCCATCGATTAGACCAAAACATCCACGTGTTAATCAGATGAAATATCATAGATGAATGGCTCGAATTGTGGAATTTAACACGTTAATGCATGGAAATTGATGTGTTAACATGATATGGTGATTTAATTTATGTTAATATATGCACGTAAATATATTAGCATGAGTAGTTTGGAAATGGCATAATGCATTCCATGTGCACCGGGGCACCCTAGGAAATTAGGTGTGAGTGCATGACATGAAAGAAAACAAAAATGGAACATGATTGTGAAAGGAATTTCGACGGAAGATTTTTCGAAGAATTTCCTTGGAGAGTTGTCTAACAGATCATTTCGGATGAGGACCATGACTGTTTCAGAGCGTTATCCAGCAATTCGACTCGGAGGGTAGTCCAATATTTTTACCAAAACTCGGTAGTGTGTTCTCGAGAACAAAAAGCTTTTGTTTTGAAAACATTATTTTCTCATACATGGCTTAGGCAAGTGTGAGGGAGTCGATGAGGACTCGAGACATGGGATTGGGCCTCAGAGACATTCAAGTAGTGACTGTCATTCGCTTGGAAAGTGTGTGTTTACATTGAATCATTGCATGTGCACTTAGGTGGGGAGTAACCCATTTAGTGGTAATTTCACTCATCAAGTACACTACCTTGTCGAGGGAATATTATTTCAGCTACAGGGGGCGATCGGGAAGGCAGCACTCATTAGAGGCCGTTTGAGAAGAAAGCCGGAATGTGGCTTTGTTGTCTTTTTGTAAAACTTGTATTAGAACTCCAAATTTTAGTATATGTTTGTATTAAGAGTGTAATCAACTCTTGAACCATGTAATATAATTGGTTGGATATATTTTGAAGAGTATGACGTGTAGGCCAATGTGGCCATTTTACTCATGTGTATGTCTCGTGATACGGGACCCATAGATTTTCCGTTGTGCTGATGGTGGTCAACCCGGGACACCCTAAGCCAGGGCGCTACATTATTAGTTGAATGGCGCGATGGAGAACATGTTAATTTAGTCAAGATGACAATGAACTATCGTAGGGAACCACATTTGAGTCAAAACGTAAGAGACAAGATGAAAATGAAATTGAATATGAAGATGTTGAATCTTGCATACCGATAGCGATTACCATTAATTTATTTATATTTATTTTGCATCATATCGTGTTATGGTTCATATTCTTAATTCAAGTAAAGGCTTTTGGATCTTTATGGATATGCTTGTTGCTCATGCAAATGTGACTGGGTGTTTATCCACTATTATTGTTGTAATATTTGCTCATTTTGTATTGTGATTTTTTCTAGCAATTATCATGAATGTGTAATAATGTCATTTTTTTTTCTTAATTGTCTTCTCATATATTTATTTTTTCAAATGTTTACTTGAAATGACAAGAAGCCGAAGCACCAACATGAGAAACTTTGTTACAAAGAAATCCCAGGACATTACTAGATAGAGGACTACACAGTCATCTTCACCATCCCCAATTGGTTCTACACATACGCAGACATCAACACCAGTTCCACCTCTTGTTGCTCCAAATACAAGTTTGCCACCAACACTGAAGGCAGTGTTACTTATAAAGACCTTCCAATTTCTACATTCAGGTTTACAAGCAATAGCTATAGGTGCTCAACATACAGATTCATCAACAACACCTTCTACTCAAATTCAATGGGCCTACAGCCTCTTCCAAGCACCAAGATATTTTGTGCCTACATCTCATTTCACAACATTTGAAAACTCGGGACACGTGTCTACCTACGCTGAACACCTGTAAGTAACTTACATTATGATTTTTCCCTTTATCATCTCAACAAGGCGCCTTAACTAATCTATTTTAGAGATCACACTCGGTCTGAGTCCAATATTTTTATTTATCTCTAAATTGTCACTATTCTCAATGTGAATCCTAATTCAGCAAAATAATGAGGAAAGCTTCATAAAGTTAAGTGATTTTTTTCAGCCCTTTACAAGTACTTACTACCAAACATAATAATAGGTGGAAATAAGGAAATTTTAAGAATGTGATCAGATGTCAAAGATGTGAAATAGGGAAAAATTTCTATTATATTTGAATTTTATATTAAGAATTTTTGTATTTAAATGGTCACTTGCACCTCTAGTGGACCAAAAGAATGAACTTGTAATTATTTTATAGCTCACATGTAATGGATTTGTTCATGTAGTCCTTGTTTTGATAATTTTTCTATTACAATGGTTTCACCTTTTTGCTATCTTTTTTTTATTTTTTTATTCTATTTGAGGCCCATAAGTGGTCTGTAGTTCAATCTATTTAATCATCTCAGAAGATTAGAAGATTTTGAGGAAAAAGATAGACAAGGAAGGGGATCAATTGGAAATCGTTTCGGGGAAACTAAGGATTTCTATTATGAGGAATTTACTGGGTGATGAAATTAATCCAATTACTTAATGCAATTTAATAAAAATTAAATTTATCTTCATGTCTAAGCTATTTTTGGAAGTTCTTAACGTGCAATTTAATATATATTCTTATAGAAATAATGTATTTGGGATGAGGCCTTAAATGCACTAATGAAGCCAGCATGGTTGTTCAAAGCAAGAGGCCGATACCAAGACATGATGTCTGATATAAAGACAGAAGGAAAGAAGCCAGATTTTGTGTCTGAAGACTTATGGGAGAATTGGAAACAAAAATGGAATACCCCAAAAGTTCAAAAAGTTTGTGATCAAAACTTTAAAAAATGTGAAGTCCATACATCGCTGATGTCTACACCATCAACTCACACAGAGGCAATCGCTACCCATTATGAGCATGGGAAACTTTAATTAGTAATCTTTTTATTATTTATTTGATTAAGTAGGATTTACCTTCTTCTCTCTTGGTTTGTGAATTAGTTATATATATATATATACATCGTTACATAAGTGTTATATATATATATATATATATATATATATATATATATATAGCTTGCAATTATCTTTAGTTCTTAATTTAATTGAATTGTCTCTACATGTGTAGGCTAGAAAAAACTAGGCTCCACCTCACCCACTCGCTCCGGGGGTTGTTTGTTTACACACATACAAAAAATGGTGATGGCAAGACTTTCATTAATGAAAAGTCCAAAGATGTTAATGTAAATTATTCTATCACTTGATATATTATGTCTTATCTTTCATTTAGTTGATAACTATAAATGAATATGTTTATGTATTTGTAGGATGCTATTGAGGCTAAGATAGAGCAATTGACACAAAACAATGAAACAATAGATGAAAATAATATGTTTCTAGATGTTGTGGGTGAACAAAAAAAGGTCGGGTTTATGGGCTTGGCTCACAAGCTACATAATATTATAATTTTGGTTCTACCTCTTATTCCACATTGACATTTGATGTTTCTCAACAAAATGCGGAGGTAATTCAACAGCTACAACACAGGATTAATGATCAAGATTTAATGATTAGAGATCTACGAGAAACGACACAACTATTGTTAAGGCGTTTGGCTTGTCTAAAGGTGGACAAGTACTAGTATCATACAATCAGCCTTCGCATGACCATGGTAATGAGCATCAGACATCTAGCGATGATCACACCTCTGATGATGCTAATTTTATCTCCACAATAGTGAATCATGGCACATTTTTATGTAGCTTTAATACTTTTTAACTATTTAGTGTTGTTTTAATACTTTCGAAATATTTAAGTATTTTTTAATACATTTGTCCTATTCGTAATATTATTATTATTATTATTTTTGTTATCGGGATATGTCGTTGTTATATTATTAAAGCAGATCGTTATATATAAATTTGTTTTTATGAAAATCATAAAATATGTTTTAATTAGGTTTTAAGAGCCAAATTATAGTAGTCAAAATATAAATATATTTTTATATTTACCTACAATTTCACGAAATTCATGTATGCGACACACTATCAATTACCGATGGATTACCTACAAAATCATCGACTAAATAATGACAAAGGACTTTCATAGCTAAATTAACACAATTTATCGACGAATACCTGCCAAAAGTGGTCATCAATTAACGACGACTACCTACAAAATCACAACAAAATTCATAGCCACTACCGATGAATACCGACGGAATTTATAAAAGTGGTCATTACCATCGACGTAGTACCTACAAAATCACCAACAAAATACCTATAAAGTATATTCGTAGCAAATTATCAACATAATACCGACAGAATGCCTATAAATGTGGTTGCCAATTACCGACAGATTACCTACAAACTCACCAACAAAATACCAACGGACTTTCCTTAGGTAAATTACTGACAGATTACCTATAGAATTTCGCTGTATTTTCATTCCCACTTTGTAAATTTCTCAACTTCACTCACTAATTTTCCACAATTTACCGAGGGAATTTCCGTAGGTAATTTACCTATGGATTGATTTTCCGTCTGTAATTTATTTACCTACGCCTACAACAACCTATGAAATATATAGTTGTCGGTGATTCAGAAATTTTATCGACGACTTTTATTTTACCCATGCACTTTCTCCTCGTAGGTAAATTGTCAATTTGTTGTAGTGCTTTTCTCTAGGCTTGTTATTGATTTGTGTTGCGACATACTTTGTTGATGTCGCGACATAAATTTCTTTCAGCAGTCTTGTTATTGTCGTGACAGAAATGCATTGTGTCATGACACCAAACCTGTTTGCACCCTCCTTCTCATGTCCTTGTCCTTCTGGAATCTATTGTGACATAATTTTCCTTGTCACGACAAACAATTGTTTTTCAGCTTGGCAACTCTTTGTCACGACAAAGAAGCCAGTCTTTCTATTGCGTATAGGATTTTAAGTCCTTAGCAATTCTTGTCATGACAAGAAACCTTTGGCTGCGATAGACTTTTCTTCTCGTGCCCTTGCCACTTGTCGAAGGTTTGTCGACATAGAATTATATGCTGCGCCATGTTCGTTTCACCATTCTCAAGTCTTCACTGGCCGCGACCTACTTTTTTCTTGTCGCGATAGAATTTTATTATTCATTAGCTTTTATTGTCGCGACAGAAAACTTCTTTATCGTGATACAGGTTTTGCCTGCTACTCTTGATTATGTCACAACAAGAAGTTTCTTTGTTTCAATTCTTCTTCTATTACTTTTCAGCATCTTGTCACGACAAGGAATTCACCTCCTTATGTTTTGTCTGTCGTGATAGAAATAATCTTTGTCATGACAGAGATTGTTTTGCCCTTGGTTGTGAATTCCTCGAATCAAGTATGTCGCGATTACGATTTCCTTATGCTGGCTTTTGATTATTGAAACTTTGTCGCGAACATAAAAACACTCTGTCATAGTTGACATGTTTTGTCTTTCTCGATATTTTCTATCTGGAAGATAATTTTCTTCTTGTCGCGATAGAGTTCATCCATTAGTTCCTAGCTTTTTATGTTGCGACATAAAAAAATAATGTTATGTACACAATTCCTTCACCATTGACCTTAAGTATGTCGCCATAGATCTTAGGTCAAGCCATGACATATTTCACAAAATATTCTTCAAGTTATGTCGCGACAGAAAACTTTACGATCACGACCTAGAAAGCTCTTTTCAGCCTTGAGTTCTGACCAATCTTTGCTGCGACATAGATTTGTTGGCTACGACATAGCTCCTTTGGCCTGCTTGAATTTTGTGTCACGACATATAAATGTTGTGTTGTGACAATGCATCGCTGTTTTGTCCCCTTGCTTCTTTTCTCTGGCCGATTCTCTCTCATTTTTCAATAATTGCCTGCAAAACACAAAGTTGATGAATATTCCACATTTTGGCATAAAAATAGATCTTAAACTGTAAAAAACATGCCAGAAAAATGGATTAAAAATAGATGAGTTTTACACTCATCACTAGTATTACTAGAGCGGGATGAAGCGGCACGTTAGAGACTTTGTTCAACGGTGTCTCATGTCAACAAAGATCGAGCATCAAGCTAGTGTATTACTTCAACTATTGGAGGTGGGATGAGTGGAAGTGAGCACGTCACACGATGGACTTTTTACCCACTTCTGCCACTGACACCAATGAGACATGATGTGTATGGGTGATAATGTGGACCACAAATCACCAAGTCGACACATTTTCTAAATTTACAAGTGATGACCTTCACTCTGGAGGAATTCTACAGATTATACTTGAGATAGATTTTCTGGTTACATGGAGTGCCAGTATCCATAGTATTGGACCGAGATCCCAGGTTTACGACATGTTTTTGGAAGAGTTTCCAAAAGGAATGAGAATGCTGATGACGAAGACCGCCATCCATGACCGACATGATCGGTCTCGAGAAGACCATACAGCTAGAGGACATGCCACGAGCATGTGTCCCGGATCATAAGGGTAGCCGGGAGGAGCATTTAATTTCATTTGAATTCTCGCCTACAACAATAGTTGTCGCAGCATATAGATGGCACCCTACGAGGCTTCCTTATGGGAGGCCAAGTATCGATCACCGATATGTCGGATGTAGGTGGGAGAGCTTCATCAATCGTGGTCTAAATATGGTTAGACACCACGTAGAAGGTGGGTATGATCCGACATCGTCTACTCATGGCCTCGAGCCGTAAGAGTTACGCTGTGGTGATGCGACGACGACTCCCAGAGTTTGATACGGTGGGTCATGTCTTCAAGGTAATGGCTAAGCAGAGGAGCGCAGGTTCAAGCAAGCTGGGAAACCGGTCACGAGGTATATATCGGGCCCTTCGAGATACTCAAGAGGGTGGGCATGGTTGCGTGACGATTGAACCACGCTGCTTTAATAAAATGGCTAAGGTTTTCCATGTCTCCATAATTCCTGAAGTATACCCGCATCCAGCTACGTAGCTGGATCGGGGAGTAGCTCACAATATCGATGCATCGGATCTTCGAGGAGGGACTCCAGACGCATTGCGGATAACCGAGACTAGGTTTCCTATGACGCATGACCGTGGAGGCTGTAGCATGTGTTCCTGAAGCACCGAGGAGTCAAGGAAAATATGGAAACGTGAGGACACAATGCATGCCAGTTATCCTTTCCTCTTTGAGGATGGAAGTACGTGGTTTTAGTCATAGAATGATAAATGATTGTTGCATATGCATGTGATAGTATGTATATGTGTGTAAATTTCGGGACGAAATTATTTTAAGGAGGAAAAAATGTAAATACCCGAAAAGATGCAAAACAATAGACTATTGTCGTAGTAAAAAAAAAAAAAAAGGGTAACCTTGGAAATTTCTCTAGATCTTAGATGACGATGTTGTTTTCTCCGTTGAATTCGTCTCACGGGGCCTTAGGCACGCCGCCAAATCTCCCGTTGAATTCGAGACAAATGTAATTTCACATATTTCGAGGCGTTCGAGCGAATCACGTGATGACATGTGGCATAGGGGAACGTGTTCCATGTGGAATCCAGCATAGGGACACTCTGCACATGGGCGTGGTTAAGTATCATGCCCCAAAGTATCGCATTTATTCTGGGCACGATAGATTCAGATGGAGCACATGCCTTAGCAAAGGGCCATGTGTCAAACTTGTCTTGTGTAGGTGTCCTTCACCTAACTCAAACCTAACTTAGTGGTTTGAGGTGGGGAAATGCAAACTGTTCATAGACAAGAGAGAAAGAGAGAAAAGAAGGAAAAAAAGGAAGAAGAGAAAGGAAGAAAAGGAAGAAGAAAGGAAGGAAAGGAAGAGTTGGTTTACACTCCAACAAGGTAGGTTCTTTTCCTACTCGGGAGACCCTTGGTCTAGGCCTTCACAATGGCCATGGAGCTTAGTCCCAACACAAGTTGATCAAACAGTTTGAATGCAAACTGTGTACATTTTCTAGGCATTTTGATGCCATAAATGGATTTTTGGTGCAGGTTAAACCTGTTGAAAAATATGTTGAATGCTAGATTTTTGTGTACTATTGTTCTTGTTTGTGAAAACTGGAAAAAAATTCCAGTCTGCATGTGTTATATTCTGTATGAATAACATGCTATTTTTTGGTAGCATGTGATATGAGTATTCATGCAGTAAATTTATATCATGCAGATTTGATGTGAAAATGTAGAGAAATTGCATGCTGTGTTTTTTTGGTAATGAAACTGGATAGAAAATTCAAGTTGCATGTCTAACTTTTTATTGTATAACATGTAGTATGTGAACTTGTTGCATGAATGCATGTAAATGAATGGCTTAAAACAGTTTGAATGAAAATCGTGGTGGACATTTTCAGGCATTTCACGCTTAAACGATTTCGGGTGCGTTAAACTTATCGAAAATATGCTGGATGTTGACTTTTGTGTACTATTGTTCTTGTCAGAAAACTGAAAACTCCAGTCTGCATGTGTTGCATTCTGTATGAATAACATGTTGTTTTTGAGAAAAGATGGTGATATGAGTATGCATGCAATAATTTTATATCATGTAGATTTGATGTCAAAATGTAGAGAAATTGCATGCTGTGTTTTTTTGATAATAAACTGGATAGAAAATTTAGTTTGCATGTCTAAGTTTCTATTATATAACATGCAGTATGTGAACTTGTTGCATGCATGCATTTAATTGAATAATGTCATACAAGTAGCCTTTTTTTGTGTTATCTCACGCGGTAATGGGACATCACACATGTCGGGTGTGAATGCATAGCATGAATAAACGGTTTTTCTCGGAAGGTTGTCCATTAAATTTTATTGGAGTATGTCAAAAATGAATATCGGAGGGTAGTCCACATTATTATCGGAGTTTGTCTAAATGAAAAATATCGGAGGGTTGTCCAACAATATCTTTCGGAGTATGTCCATTAAATTATATCAGAGGGTTGTCCACAATATATTTCGGAGTATGTTCATTAAACTATATTTCGGAGGGTTGTCCAATATATATATTTGATTTTCGGAGAATGTCCAATGAGCTTCACAAACAAAAATCGTTGTTTTGAAAAAACAGATTTCATTCATGGCAAATGCATGTGTGAGGGAGTCGGTGAGGACTCGAGACATGGGCATGGCATGTAGTCATTCATGCAGAAATGTATGTTTTTACTCTGAATGTGTGTGGATGTAAACATGGCATCGCATGTGCACTTAGTCAGAGTACCGCTGTATGGGAGATTTCTTATCGGGTACGCCACCCCATCGTGGGACTACCTTTCGGGCCATTATCGAGAAGATGGTGCTCCTTCAAGGCCATGAGTACGAAGAATGCTGGGTTGTGGTCTTGAGAAGCATTTTTGTCAAATATATTAGAACAATCTAGTTTTAATATATTTTGGCATGTAAAAGTGTAAAACAGTTGTACATTAAACTCTTGTAAAATATTATAAGCATTTGTGTATTTGTAAGAAATATATCCAATGTTTCATATACCCTTGTAATAAAAAGGTTGTTTTATACTGAATTTGAGGCATATAAAAAAAAAATGACCCCGGGATTTAGGTTGTCACAATCACTCTGCTTTAAGTCATGCCTACATAGGACATTTCCGTATAAAACTTAAGTTGAATATCAATTGAGATAGAAGGAAGAAATTAAGAGAAACCAATAAGGCTAGATGTTCTACATGGGCTTAATGACAGATTATTGGGTTTTGAAGATACATGTACAAGAAACAATTGTATGAGTCTATCAATACAAGGAAAATATGAAATGCAAACCAAGAAGTTAGAGGTTATCAAAAATGTAAACAAGAACATTTAAACCCGCAGGAGTCAGGTAGATAAGTGGGAAATAACTCATTGAAACCCATTCCCAAGCCACACTTTTATCGCTTCTCGTAGTTAATAGCTTTAGTTTTAAATAAGTTGGTTTTGTTTTAGGAATTTCAAGCCATATTAGAAAAAAGAGTAATTACTCTTCAGAATGAACAATACTATCTAAGCCCCAATGTGTTAAAAGTTTGAGTAACTAAATAATGGCTTGATAGTGAAAGAAAATTATGTATAAAGGCTTGTTTGACGAGACACCTAGAGGGGCCATGTGTTCCTAAATGCTCTTCCATCACCCTTGTTTTAATTTCTTCATTTTTGGAAA
Organism: Tetrastigma voinierianum; assembly: GCA_016808115.1. Classification (NCBI taxonomy): domain Eukaryota; kingdom Viridiplantae; phylum Streptophyta; class Magnoliopsida; order Vitales; family Vitaceae; genus Tetrastigma; species Tetrastigma voinierianum. Next base: position 76,852 of record JAEQBH010008366.1, read on the forward strand.
TATGTGAAGCACCGCAAGTCAGAAGGAAAATTTAGTCCACACGTCAAAGTCAATAACCCAGACAAGGAAAAGTGTTATATAAAATATGGAATTTAACGCGACATCATATTGTAAAATGAACTGAGGCCAATTTCATGAAGAATTGTTATTACCACTCTGCATATCATCCCCATTTTTGGTGTTAGATATATGTTTGGAAAGACAATCTCAAACACACAAACCAAGTCGCCTTTTTAGTCTCGATCTCTCATCATCGCCAAGGAGATAGAACAAAAATAAAAGATCGATCAATAATCCAACCAAGGAGAAAAAAATAATGCCAAGACTTAAGCTAACAATATTTATTTGAGTTTTAAGAGATAACATCAAGAGACAAAGTGGCAGATAAGAAACAATTTCATGAACATAACTACAGAAATTAGCATCAAAATATATGGTTCAACTAGTACAGAGACATCAATGTTACTCCATAGCTTAGAAAAAATTTGATGAATATAATTCAGAAACAATGTTCCAATTTCATGCAATCTCATAAATAATGGAATCGGATGAAAGGAAAAGGATATTACCTGGAATTGGAAATTCAAGGTTGGAGTTAATTGTTTCGAAGATTAACCAATGAAGAAAACCTAGTCACGGATTCGCAGATTCTGGCCAGAAAAAGGTAGAATAATGCATCTAACTTGCATTTTTTGATTGAATAATAAGAAGGAAGAAAAACACTATACTGAATGAAATGGAATTCATTATTTAGGACATGATAGGAGGAATAATTCAATTAGTCGTCCATCACTGTATGATTCTTTTTCTACTGATTATTCCCATCCCACTAATGGCTTCACCAATGCTGTCTAGTGTACCATACTTCATAGTCACTGTGTCATTTTGGTCAAAACTCCCCGCTAGAGAACAAACAAGAATGGTAGCATGTTGTACTTGTAGACCTAAGGATTTGTGGTTTTCTTCATCCCATGTTTCGTATTATCTGTCTTCTATTTGGTGCTACCTTTAAATTCTTATGAGTGAACTCACTCCTAGCTCTCTGTAATTGCCTTACCACTTTTCACCTTAGGTGTTTTATGATTAGCGATATCAAAAAACATAATGAATTCCATGGAGGATCACCACACAGCTAGCAAGCCAATGTAAGAAATGTTTTGGTCTTATTTATTGAGTTATTATTATTATTATATAGCAAAGAGAATTTTAACTTCTCCAAGAAAAAGAGGATGCAACCCAAGCAAGCTAGAAGTATACAAAGTATATAGAAAAGAAAAAAGCAACAACTCACTTAGAGGATCATATTCAGTTATTGAAATCAAGTAATGACAAAAATCCACTACCCGGTGCCTTTCTACACAAGGAAGAGAAAGTAAACTACTCTAGCAATTGATCTTGATGCTCCAATCCTTTAAAAGTTATGTCACTCCTCTCCTACCAAATGATATAAACACAGTGGATCTAGCAAAGGAAGAATGAGAATCCAAGTCGCAAAAGGCATATTCTTTCTATAACAAGGCATATTGGATGCAATAATAAGACATACATCTATAAACTAAAAGATATGCTCCATATTTCCTTCTTATTTCTAGATGGTGGGGGGTCTATACAGTAAGGAATAGAACTGCACCCATATGCAGTCCATTATTACCTTTAAACTAAAACAAGAAAAAAAAAATTAAACAACCCTATATTATTTTGGATGGTATGTTGTCAAAATCACAGAGAATATTGAATGATCAACAAATATTCACTCCTATTAACATATTATATAACACCCCATAGCTCCCTTACATTCTATTGCAGACAATTCATTGACAAATACCGTGGAAACCCGTGAAAGCGCATTTTTGAAAATGAGCAACCTGCACTCTGCCAGATAGCATGCATAAACCCTAGATTTTCTTCTAGACCCTGATGATGAAACTGATCACGCCGCGTTAGAATCATCTCGCAAATCTAGTTGAACCAAACAACCAGGTCAAATTTCAGACCAAGCCGGTTTTTCATGCATTTCGGGACGGAACTGCCAACTACTGGTGCCATGTGGCACTTGCATGGGAGACACTCGCACATGGGCGGGCTGCGGTCACGCCCCAGGATCAGCATGAGTCATGGGGCCAATGGGCTTCACCCTCACGCACGTTAGACGGTGCCAAATCAGAGATAAAACACTCGGGTCTCTGAAGCTGACCAAGTGTCAAACAAATTGGTGTTAGGTGTGCTCCACCTAGGTCAAACCAACTTGGTGGTTTGAGGAGAGATTTCAAAACAATTCGTAGACAAGAAGAGAAGAAGAAAAGAGAGAGAAAGAAAGAAAAGAAAGGAAGGAAGGAAGAGGAGGAGGAAAAGCCACAAAACACCTCCATTTTTGCAAGGTTGAAGGATCAAGAACTGGTCCTACACACTTCAAGAAGTGAGGGATCTTTCCTCCTTGGTTATTCCTTGCTCGGGGCCATGGAAATGGCATTACTGAGTCGATTTGTTATTACCGAATGAATACCATGCAGAATTTTTCTCTCGAACCGATCTTGTTAATGCATGTTATCAGATGTCTTGTTTTTCTCTGGTTTTAAGACCGAAAATCCAAGTTGGCTTGTTATTACTTGAATGAATGCCATGGTAATTTTTCGAACTAACTGCTATCAGATGTTATTGTATGTGCCGTGTTTTCGGGTTTTAAGACTAAAAATCCAAGTCGGGCTTGTTATTACCAATGATGTCGACATGAAACGAATCGACCGATAGAAAAGATGTAGCATGCTATGTGATGTATTGATTTGAATATGTGGAATATTAACATGACTCCGCATGTATGTTAAATATATGAAATGTTTGTGCATTAGACATGAGTGTTCATAGCACACACATAGTGTGAGTTTCTGTTGTAGAATGTCCATGCAGAGGTCTTCATACATCGTCATGTGGCTCGAGTGCAATGGCACAAATCAGATTGTATTGGTGTGCGGTACCACATTGCATGAGAGTGTATACATGGTATCAATGACATCAAGGCTTTGGTGTTGAATCGTGTGGCTCGGGAATGGGACGGTCAAATCAGTTCCACAGCCATAAACGAAAATGGAAAATGAAATGTGTCGTAGCAAGTAAGTGATAGATACCCCCTCAAAGCCCGAAAACCTCGTTAGACAAAGATCCACCCTGCGGAAAGCCCGAAAATGTCCGAGGGTGTAAGAGACCACAGGAGACCCGCTGAGACCCCGAAAGTTCTCGCGCCCAAAAAGACACAAACGACAAATAAATATCATAAACTACTGTCAGGATGGGTCGGACTGACTCGGTATTGAATTCCCATCGCACTTGCATCGTGGTGGGTCGGAGGTTGACCCTGGCATGGGGGCATGTAGAGTGTCATCTCATACATGCATGTAGTTTTTTCCATAATAATACAAATATGTATGCACGACCGTTGTCGGGTTTGGATTATGAAATGATCATTTGCATGTGCAATCCTGAAAGGAGTAGCCCTTTGTAGGATTTATCTCTACTAGGTGCTAGCTCACCTCGCTAGGGACCCTTCGTGCAAAGGATAGTAAGATGCGCAAAACGACGCTCCTGTAGGCCTGATTATGAAGCGGGCCGGATCGTGGGCCTTGATTCTGTTTTCAGGTATATATTAGAATGACCCGCTTAATATATGTTTTGTGGCAGGAGTGATGTAATAACTCTTAGATCTATAGAAATGTATGGTCTTGTAACCGTATGGACGAGTATGGATGATGGGCCCTATTGGGTCATTTTATTCATGTATGGGTCTCATGATATGAGACACACAAGTTTCCGCAGGTTGACGGTGGTCAACGGACCCTAAGCTGGGTGTCACAAATGGTATCGTAGCTAGGTACACGAGTACCTAGGGCTTGAGTGGACTTGGCCAGGGCCATGGTTGTTAAGGTATAAGAGCATCACAAATGTATAGCTTAGCTCTGAGCTTGGGTTAGAATTACCTAGTGTCAGGAAATTGATATCCAGATCATAGCTTGGTATCAAGGTTCAGTAGAGGTTACCTAGAGTCCATGGGACAGATTTAGATCACAAAGATGCATTGTGTGTTTTCCCGGTTTATGCTTTGATTGTATAAGTCCGTGATTGTGTGTGCAAATTACTAATTATATACAGAGGGATGTATATAGGAAATGTGAACACTAGGGTTGAGAAACGTAACCTTAGGAGTTTGGGAAACGAATGGATGGTTCGAGATATTAAGTCTATTATTGGTCAGCATGTGTGCTAACAGTTGGACACGAAAATGATTCTAAACTTGCTGTTTGACTTGTGTAGATGGCAAGTAAAGGACGGGGGCGTAGAGGTCGTCCACGGGGTGATGGTCGACCACCACTTGTTTTTATCACAGCCCTCACAGGCCACGGGCGATGCGATAGCCATAGTCGGCACAGTCGATGCAAATAGAGGTCGTGGAGGTGCTAGTAACCTCTAGGAGGTTCAAGGCCCACCATTCCTGGGACGCTCACGGAGGAGGGGACTCGATGGTGGCCGACCATTGGTTCCTCGCTTATTTGAGGAGGATTCTCCTGCCAGTGGAGATCACCTCGATGCTACTCCTTCCGATTACTCCTCGGGGCTTCATTCTAGCTTCTCGAGGTGAGTCCCAGATTTTGGCGGGAGGGGTCACTACTTCCAGGACTTGAGACTATGACATGGGATGATTTTCGCAGACTATTCATAGGGAAGTACTTTCCGGCTTCTGCTAGACATGCGAAGGCCCGAGAGTTCCTTGAGCTGAGATAGGGGACGATGACTGTACTCGAGTACATAGCCAGATTCACAGAGTTAGCACGTTTCGGGGATGATTATGTGGCCACTGACGCGGCCAAGGTCAGGAAGTTCGAGGATGGGCTGAAGTTGTCCATCCGGGGTAAGATTGTAGGACATAACCTACAAGATATGGACTCGATGGTTAGTATAACCTTGATCATTAAGCGAGAGGTAGATGACGCTCGTAGCATTCGAAGATGAGGGTGTTAGTGATAAGAAGAGAGGGAACCAAGCTTCTTCTTCAGGCTTGGGAAAGAAGCAGAGGACTTCTGTTCCACGAGGGTTTTAGGGGCGGGGCCGCAGCCAATAGGGCTAAGGCCAACCGGTTACTACCAGCCGAAGATGACATGTGTTTCGATTGCCATCACCGAGACATGAGGCAGAACCCGTCCCTCGATATAGGGTTTCAGATTAGGGACACCACAATTCCGATCATCGTGGGACATGAGCACTCGCATGTTCCTCCTTACCCCAAGACGAGCTGTGGTACTGTATCGGGCTCCGTGCGACACAAGCATCGAGTGTTTCCTACGTGACAGCTAAAAGGGCCGAGTACTGGTCGAGGTCGAGGGGCGAGGTGTAGCCAGGTCGACTCTCGTGGCTCAAAGGCGCCTACGCCGTTACTCCGTAGACCGGTGCAAACAGATCAACGCGATCTGTGTGGTAATGCTTTCTACTCTTTCACCAGGCAGGGTGTTATTTGACTCAAAATGCATTCCTTTATCACAGACTATGGTGAGAGTATCGGGCTTAGAGGTTGAGACCTTAGACAAGCCACTGCATATGAGTTCTCCCCTAGGGACTAAGGTGAGAATTGATCGGATATGTCGTGGATGTGAGTTAGAGATCTCCGGGATTCTACTCACGGTGGACCTTCGAGTCATGGACATGTCAGAGTTCGAGGTCATCCTGATGGACCGTCGACGCACACTCCGTCATTGCAGATCGTAATCGCATGAGAGCCACGCCACACACCGGGACGGGTACTTGTGTTGTGTTTCGTGGGAATAGGCACGATGTTTCACCCATACCGTACAATTCACATGGCACTATAAAGTAGCTGGTCAATAGCTAGCCTTACCTTGAGGATGAGGTGAGACAAATATGAGTCTACCTCGGTGGTTTTATGCAGTAATGATGATGTTTTAAGGACGCATCTACCAGGATTACCTCCACCGAGGGATGTAGACTTCCACATTGAGTTGCATTCTGGGACGTCGCCCATTTCTATGATTCCGCATAGGATGGGCCGGTTGAGTTGCAGGAGCTCAAGGCCAGATATTGTGAGTTATCAAGCAAGGGTTTTATTAATTCAAGACTTCACCAATAGGTGCTCCGGGCTTCTATTTACGAAGAAGAAGGATAAGACCCTTCGACTGTGCATCGATTACGCACGCTGAACAGTAGTCAGCAATCAATCACATCCTATCGGTGACGATGATCATTGGATCAACCCAGAGCGCTGGTATCCCACCAAGACGCACTCCCCAGACCGTTACCATCGCTTGAGAGTTGCGAGGCGCACATCCCTACGATAACGTTCAGGACGCGGTATGGGCACTTTAAGTTTACGGTGATGCCCTTTGGATTTACGAATGCACCAACGGCATTCATGGGCCTCATGAATAGGGTGTTCCAACCCTATTTAGATCAATTTGTGGCGGTCTTTGTTGATGACATCCTAATCTACTCCCAATCTGGAGGCGGAGTAATGGCATCACGAGAATCGTACTAGCGCCTGAAATCACGCTTGTATGCCAAGTTCGCAAGTGCGAGTTTTGGCTTGGCCGAGGTAGGTTTCTTCGACACGTGTTGTCGCCTCAGCGGTCGCTGGACCCGGGGAAGGTTGAGGCTATGATGATCGGGAGAGACCAAGTCGCCGAGATACGTGGGTTTCTCGATCAAGTGTATTACAAGAGGTTTATAGAGGATTTCTCCCGACTAGCAGCGCCTATGACAAGATTGACCCGGAAGGAGGTCAAGTTTGTATGGGATGACTCATGTGAGCTAGCATTCTAGGAATTGAAGAGGAGGCTTACTTAAGCTCCTATCCTAATAGTCCCAGAAAGGGGACAGAGGCAATACGTTGCAACGTGGATGCTTCAAAGGACGAACTAGGTGTGCCCGATGCAAATCGTGAAGTTGCTGTGGGCTTATGGTTCTCGCAGTTGAAGAATCACGAAGAATTACCCCCACGCATGATTATGGAGTTGGTCAGCCGTAGTCTTCGCCTTGGAAGATTTGGCTACTAATACTTATATGGTGAGTAAGCCAGGGTGTTTTCTGCACTACAAAAGTCCAAAATGTATATCTTCATCGCCAGCGAGACCTCAACATGAGGCAGCGTAGATGAATGGAGTTTTTGGAAGATTATGACTTCACTTGCATTACCATCCCGGTAAGGCAAATGTGGTGGCTGATGCCCTTAGCCGAAAGTCAAAGTGAGTACGTTAGCATAGCTCCCCGAGCTGCGGACGCCGAGACAAATAAGCGCTCGCATCATAGCATTTAATGAAAGCAAAGCTCGTGGTACCTGAAGTATGACGGGCTACACCGGCCTCCCATCGAGCAGAAAGTGATAGAGTCCCAAAAGTGACACGTAACCAGTATCCATCGTACAAGCGCCGTACAATGACGAAGGTCGGGCCATCCACACGCATGGTACTGCATGTGGGACTCGTCAGGTCCCCAAATGACGGATTTGAGGGAGAGATCCTCGGGGGAGTTCCATTGCTCCCCGACCAGGCATCCAGTGGCACGAAGATGTATCATGACCTTCTTCGTGATATCGAGTTGTGATGAAGAGGTATGCTCAGGATTTTGTCCGACAAAGGTCTCACATGCCAAGAGTCAAGGCTAAGCACCAGAGGTACAGGCTACCCACCTATCGAGATAGCGGAGTAAGGAGCACATCACGACGACTGTGACTCACTTTCCATAGACATCGTATAAGCATGATGCGATATGGGTTATAAGAGACTCGACTCACCAAGTCGGCACATTTTTCTCGCCTCAGGGACGACCTTCACACCGGAGGAATCAGAGTCAGATATACGGGAGATAGTATGGTTGCCTGGAGTTCCAGTCTCCATAGTATCGGATCGGGATCCTTGGTTTATCGCCCGCCCGAAGAGTTTCCTAAGGCCATGGGGACATAGCTTTCACGAGTACCGCTTCATTCTGGGATGGATGGTCAATCGTAGCGACCATTCGATTTTAGAGGACATGTCATAGCATAAGGCCTTGGATCTCAAGGGTAGCTGGGAGGAGCACTTGCCCTGATAGAGTTCGCCTACAATAATAGTTAATGTGCTTAGGTATTCAGATGGCTCTCATAAGGCCTCTACTTCGAGGCCATGTCGATCAATCGATATGTCGGGACGAGGTGGGAGAGCCCATCACTCGGGTCCGCATTTACTAATAGAGACACCTGACAAGGTGGGTATGATCCGAAGCTGCCTCCTACCGTCGTGAGCCGGCAGAAGAGTTACGCCGATGCACACGACGACCTATAGAGTTCAAGGAGGGTGACTATGTCTTCTCGGGCGTGATGCCTACAGAGGAGCTGTAATGATTCTAAGAAAGAGCGGAAGTTGTCACCGAGGTACATTGGACCCTTCTAGGTACTCTCAGAGTGGTAGGCGTCGTTACTCCAAGTAGCATTGCCACGAGTTTGCCGAGCGCTCATGAGGTATTTCACATCTCCATGCTCCTCGAAGTATACCCATCCAACTCATATGGATTTAAAGTAGCGCTTGCTGCTGATGCAGTATTTAGACCTTCGAGGAGGGACCAGTGCGTATCATGGATAGCAGAGAGCAGGTTTTGTGTGACAAGACCGTGAGGCTTGTGAAGGTGTTGTGGCAGCACCGAGGAGTTGAGGAGGCGACATGGGAGTGCGACACCGCGGCACAATTGCATCCTCTGCTTAACGGGAAGCGCGTTTCTAATCATTAATGTTCTAAATGACTGTTGCATATGCATGCGTTTGATTGTTTGTATATATGCGGAAATTTCGGGATGAAATTCTTTTAAGAGGGGGAGAATGTGAAACCCAGGAAAAGCGTATTTTTTCTGAAAATTAGCAAATCGGTAATTCTTGCCGGGATAGTACAGACAAAACCCTAGATTTTTCTCTAGACCTCGGATGATGAAACGGATCATGCCGTTAGAATAATCTCGCAAAATCTAGTTGAACCAAACAAACCTGCGTCAATTCCAAGACTGCTTCAAGCCACGCATTTCAGGATCTAATCCGCCAACCACGGGTGCCACGTGGCACTCAGACGGGAGACACTCGCACAGTAATGGGTGGGCCGCGTCATGCCCCAGATCGCATGAGTCAGCGGGGCCAATGTCGTTTCACCTCATGTACGAGCATGGAAAAGTGGTTGAACAGAGCATGGAGAACACTGGCCCTGAGTCGACCAAGTGTCAAACAAATTAGCGCAGTGTGCTCCACCCTAGGTCAAACCAACTGGTGGTTTGGAGGAGAGATTTCAAAACAATTCGTAGGACAAGAAGAGAAGAAGCAAAGAGAGAAAGAAAGTAAAAGCAGCAAAAGAAAGGAATGAAGGAAGAGGAGGAGGGAAAATAAAAACACCTCCATTTTTGCAAGGTTGAAGGATCAAGAACCGTCCTACACACTTCAAGAAGCAGCAGACCTTCCCTCCTTGATATTTCCTCGTTCAGCCATGAAACATACTGGTCGAAGTTGATTTGTTATTCACCTGAATGAATACCATGCGCACTTTTTCGGAACCGACCCTGTTACCGCATGTTACTTGTATGTGCTTCTGCTTTTTCTCGTGGGTTTTTGAAGGACCCAAAACTGCTGGCTTGTTATTACTTGGAATGAATGCCACGCAGAATTTTTGGAACTAACTGGTTATCAGACGTTATATGTGTCGTTTTTTCCGGTTTTGAGACCGAAAATTCCAGTCATTTCGTTATTACTTGGAATGAATGCCATGCACTTTCGAACTAACTGCTATTGCATGTTATTGTATGTGCCGCTTTTTCTGGTTTTAAGACCGAAACTGTGTCGGGCTTGTTATTACTTTGAACGAATGCCATGCACTTTCCTCGAACTAACTGCTATTAATCGTTATTGTATATGCTGTTTTTCTCGGTTTTAAGACCTGAAAATCCAGTTGGTTTCTTGTTATTACTTGAATGAATGCCATAATTTTCTCAGAACTAACCCGTCACCTATGTTATTTTTATATGCTGTTTTTTCGGGTTTTAAGACTAAAATTTAGGTTGGTTTGTTATTACTTTAATGAATACATGTTTTTTTTTTCCGGGTTTTAGACTCAAGAAAAAATCAGTTTGGAGTGTGTAATTGCTTGCATGACCAACATGCGTAAATTCTTCGGGCTTAGCTCGGTTGCTTGTGTCATAACTTTTTGTCCGAACTCCTCGATTCGTCAGACCCCGCAGATGTTCATGAGTCAAGAATCTAGCCATTAGCCATTCAAAGAAATAGGTGTCACACCAGGTTGAAAAATTGAGTGTTGTACTAAGTGTACTAATTGCTATCAATATGGGTGTTTCAAACACGGTTATAATGTGTCAGGTCGAACATGGTCATTTCGCATGAAGGTCGTATGACCGACATACCATGTCTCAGCCTCGAATATAATTATGGCATTACTCGCTCTAAATACGAGTTTGGAATTATGTTAATGCTGCATGCTCAAATGATGCTAACATGAATGAACCGAATGATAGAAAAGATGTAATGTGATGCTTATGTGATGTATTGATTTGAATATGTGAATATTAACATGACTGCATGTATGTTAAATATATGAAATGTCGCGGTACAGACATGAGTGTTCATAGCACACACATAGTGTACTGCAAATGTCCATAGAGGTTCTCATACATGTGCGGGTTTGAGTGCAAGTGGGCACAAATTGCATTGCATTGGTGTGCTGGTGAACAACTTTCACATTACATGAGAGTGTGTACATGGTATCGATTTGGCACTTCGCTTGGTGTTGAATCTGGTCAGAATGGACTAAGTCAAATCGGAAGTTCCACAATGTTAAACTTAAAAATGGAAATGAAATGTGTCATGTGAAGTAGGATAGATACCCCCTCGTGTGAAAGCTCCGAAAACCCTGTTAGACAGTCAGATCCACCGTGAAAGCCCGAAAATGTCGGTTATGTAATGTGAACCGCGTGAGACCCCGAAAAGTTCTGTTGCCCAAAAAGACACGAAACGATTAAATAAATATCACATAGACTACGAGTTGTGAGATGGGAGTCGGGACTGACTCGGTATTGAATTCCCATTGGCACTTGCATTGGGTGGTGGGTCAGAGGTTGACCCGCACATGGGGTACGAGTGTCAGCGCTCTTATACATGTAGTTTTTTCCATAATAATACAACATGTATGCACCTGGATTGTTGTCGGGTTTGACTATGAAATGATCATTTGCATGTGCACCCTAGGTGGGAGTAGCCTCAGAGGATTTATCTCTACTGGTGTTAGCTCAATTGGCCGTGGGACCCCTTTCAGTAGCCAGGATAAGTAATAGAAGACTCCGCAGCCCTTATAGGTCTGGGACATGGCGAAATGATCGTGGCCTTGATTCTGTTTGTGTATATATTAGAATGACCCGCTTAATATATGTTTTGTATTAGAGGATAATAACTCTAGATCTATAGAAATGTATGGTCCATTCGTGGCCATGGTAAAGATCCCAATCAACTAAATTTGTTTCCATGTTCTCCCACGCCAGAGTCAAGCTACTCATGAAGATAATGGGCCTAGGGTTTAACACGGGATGGGTTTTCTTCGTGAAATGAGAAGCGTGCTGAGTTGAAAATGGTATTTTTGGATTCGGGGTTTTGTTCAAAACGCTGGGTTGATGGTTGTAAACTCCGCATATAAATTCAAAGTGAAAATTTAGAAAGTTAAGACCTCAAGTCTCGGGTCTGATTGATTTTTAAGGTGTATTCATACCCCTGCCTGTTTCTCGCTTTAGGATAATGACCTATAGTCGCTTTCCCAAACCGACCTTGATTTGGCACTAAAACCTAAACCCTAAATTACCCCTCATGATATGGCATTTAGTGAGCATTCAAGTCCCTAACAGTGTGCATATGGCCTCAAAGAGGCAACCTACGACAACTAATAGGAGACAACTAGGTGGATGACAGTGGATCTAAGATTAAGCATCCACTGTAACCACTAAGCTTGTCAAATACACATTGGCGAGGCTGGATCTAGGAGGTTTCAACCTAAGGTGAGATGCAGGGAGCTTAAATGCTCATAAATGCAAAGTAGGATAAATGAGGGCATGAAAACTACCCAAACCTCCACCGTTGACCTCCTTCATGAGTGGGGCTTAGCCAAACATCCTTTGAGTTGTCATCCTCAAAGAGGGTGTTTGGAAGCCAAGAAAATGAGAGAAAGAGGAGAGAGAAGAGAGCAAAATAAAACCTAAATGAAAATGAACTCTGCATAAAATGAAAAAGGTTACAAAGTTGTAGGAGCTTATATAGCCAACCCAAGGTGTGAAATTACAAAGCCTAAAATATGAAGTTACATTAGGACAAAATGGTAATTTATCAAAACGTGGTTGTTTGAATAAAATACCAAAAACACAGTCGGGCATTTATGCAAAGAGGGGTTTCGCTAGCATAGCTTAAAATTTCACATAGTTAGAGAAATTTCGCTAGCCTAGCGAAATTTACAAGAGATAGCGAAAACCAAAAATTTCGCTATGAATGCACTTTCGCTGTGGCTAGCGAAATTGCCAGCTTAGCTTAAAATTTCACATAGCTTAAAATTCTCGCTAGATTGTTAAATTCTTCTATGATTGCAAAATTTTTGCAATCCCTGCGAAATTTTTGCAATGCATAGCGAAATTCCAGGTTTCCTCCTCTTTTGCCTGTCTTGCCACTGCATCACTTCCTGCATGGTTTATTCATCAATTTGCCTTCAATTCTTCAATTCATTTTGACATTTCATCGCCTCAGCTTGGTGAAATTACCGAGGATTCTCACATTCAACATCAATAAGAAGCCAAGCTCACTAACTGAAGTTCCCAAGATCTGCAAAACTATCCAAAACAATCTCGAAAACAATCAGAAGCACTAAGTGGACATGCACATGACAATTGGCTTAATTCATATGATTAGTGCGCAAAAAGCACTCAAACCCATTCGAATAGGCTCAAAATAGCACTTTGGGCACTAATCACACCCCTAACCGACACGTTGTTAGTCCCTTTAGCAATGCCAAAACAATAAGGGTATGCATGTCGTGGCTACAAAAGTGTATATGGTTCAAAAGGTATGTACGTATAGTCTTTACCTTTAATATGAACAATTTACACTCGTCAAAATAAAATACGGAAAAGAACAAACCATATAAGAACAAGTTTGGTAAGCAATGATCACTTCAAGGAAGTCAACCTGAACTTCCACCAAAATCTAATTGTTCCTAAGGTAACCAGCTTGAGCCAATAAATTGTAAAGCTATTCCTCCCCTAACCTAGCTACTACCATGGCCTTAAACTGTTGACCAACCTAAATAGACCAGCTACACTCTTATTTCTTTCTTCGACACATCAGGTGGTAAATGCTAAAAACCTCGACTTCATCAAAGTCCGTGGTAACGGGTCCACCGATGGACTCCTAACCACCAAGGTTTAGGGCATCAAGCCAAAAGGATCAACTGACCACAAACTCTACTGTGCTTCAATTCTGACTTCCGAATGACTTCGAGAATTGCACCAACTCGCTAAACTCACCTATCCACCCGCAGTAGCGAACACTAAGTCGATGACTCCCAACCTCACTAAGGTATAGGGCATCGGGTTTTAAAGGCTTTCGCCATATACCCTCGACCGTGTTCTGCTCTCCAAGGCAAAGCGCCACCGTTTATTCTTCTTTTTCTTTTGCTTTTCTTTTCTTTTCACTGAAGACTACATCGGGTCTTCATACATGGGCACACAAACCTATTATAAGTCGTCAACAGATCTAAGGCCGGCTTTGCAAGGTGAAAAGTGGTATATAGCTTCTCAACCTATTAAAAATAACTGCAAGAAGTAGTGAATTAGCTAAAGGGGGAAAGTTCAAGGTTGAATACGCTGAAACCTCAATTGACCAAAAACTAATCCATGCATGGAATTGTTCTAACAAGAAGGTAGCATACATGGCTTCAATTCTTTAACTAAAGGCAAGAGTAGAAATACCAAATATAGGCGCCAAGAATGATTTGCAAAAGTGTAGAAAAATGTAGTCGCATGGTATATTTCTATGTCGTGATATTTAACAAAATTATCAACTTTTTCAAAAAGAAACCTGTGGTACCTCCAATAGAAGCATGAAACTAACGGTTTGAACCAAAGGTGGGAGGAATGGCATGGCTGAAATAGTGCACCTACATCGCACCGTTAATGCAGAGGAAATGAGATTTTTCCCTGCACTACAACTCCTGCAACATTTCAAAACCAAAAATTGTGATAAGATAAGCTTGTAAATGCGAAAATATTTGAAAAGGAAATAGGTAAAAGTAGTGGCACCACTAAAAGCCCAATTTAAGACTTAAAATAATATAAAGTAAAATTTTCAACAAAAATTAGGAGTGGTCTCCAGGTTCCTGCAGGAACCACTCCTAGTTGTGTAGCCATTGGATCTCAAGGAGGGTCCAGGAGGAGAAGCTCCTCCACGTACGCAGCGGGTGTGTGCCGCAGGTGCCTTCATGCTCAGCTCCATTGTTTTGGGCAATCTGGTCTCTCGTGGCAAGGCTGACTGCACAGGAGGGATGGTGATTCTTCATTAACTCCTACATTGTTCTCCATCAATTCTTCCCGCTCGCTTAGTATCATGCCTTCCTACTCAAGCAGGCTACTCGTGCAAACTTACCCATTGCCTCTCATCCTCACAATGATTCGCTTATCGTCGCTGGAAAATGTTGAGCTTTAAAGTGTCATGTTGCCAAATGTGAGTCGCATGACTCCATTTCGCAATTGATGATTGTATCATAAAGGCCAAAAATGGTCTTCCCAGATAATTGGCACGATCATTCATTTGCTATCGCTCCAGATCAAGCACACCACAAAGTCTACTGGGTAGTAGAATTTGTCCACCTTTACCAAGACATCCTCTACTATTCCCTTAGGAATCTTCACTGATCGATCAGTCAATGACAAAGTGATGTTGGTGGGTTTGAGCTCCCCTAAATCTAACTGCTTATACACTAAGTATGGCAGTAGGTTTACACTGGCCCCCAAATCTAACAGAGCTTTGTCTATACAAGTCCCACCAATGTTGACTGATATTACAGGGGATCTTGGATCCTTGTATTGACTGGTCTTCGCTCGATTATGGCACTGACTTGCGGTTAGGAAGGCCTCTTTTCAATGCCTAACCCTTTCTCGACCGCGGCACAGTCCTTCAAGCGAACTTTGCATAAGTCAATTTGCTTAATCATGTCGAGCAATGAATGTTTTACCTTCATCAGCTTTAAAGACTCTCCCAAATTTCATTTGCTCGGGATTTTTTTTCTTGCTTCTCAGTGCTTGGGGAAATGGGGGGGCATGCTTTTCTTTCATTGGGTCTCACACTATTACCCTTCGTGCTCCACTCTTTTCCTTGCATGTTTCTTCAAGAAGCATAGGGCAATCGGGTTGTTTGCATCTCTTCCACTCCTCGGGAGTGACGATAGCTTTCACTTCATCTATCCCTCGAATCACGACGAACCTACCCCATGGACCTCTTTGGATTTGGCAATGTTTGGGAAGGGAACCTTCCTCTCTCCCGTACCTCAAAGCAGTTGTTGATCTTGTAATTGAATACCGAGGTTATCAATTTTCTCATTAAGGTTGCTCGAGCCCATCTATTCTTGCTCAATGTACTTTCTACGTGATCACTCTGTGCCACCGCACGCTGATCCCTTTGTTCTTCCAATAAAATTGCCTACCACCTTGCTCAAATTCAATATAAGCTTGTTCAATGTGAGAAGTGGATGATGATTGGTTTGGTTGAGATGAGGAACCAACCTGTTGTTTGGCAACTGGGGGCACATAGGCAGGGGGATTAGGTTTCAGAAAGGTTGTGTGACTCCTCCATTTGGGTTGTGTTGCCATATGGAGTATTTGTTTGCGGTTTGTTTTGGCTCCACCACATTTGCATCCCTCGTAATGGGTTTCGACACGGTTCTCCGGGTGGTCAAAGGTCGGCAACTGAAACGCTGGACTGCGGCATGGCTTTCGCCATCGTCGCACCTCTACGGACCCTTTTCTTCTAATTCCTCCAATCTTCTAGCCAAGGTAGATACCTTTAGCTTTACCCATATCTTCTGAGAGGGCATACATGCTCTCCTCTTGTCTACTCGAAGGCCAATCGCTCTTCTTCTCTGGTTTGCTCATCCTACTCTTGGAGGTCTCACACATAATTCGAGGAAGTCCATTGCCTATCAGGATTTTTATCAAGAAATCTCCTCCACACATAGTTTCCAATAATTGTTTCATGGAAGGGACATTCCATCATAAAAAATGGTTCACCAAGATCCATGTATCAAACCCCATGGTGTGGGCATGCACGATAGTCTCCATAAATCTTCTCCTTAACTGTAGAACCCTCTCACCATCATGAGCTGCAACGTAAATTTGCCTCTTCAAGTTGTTCAGTCTCAGGAGCACCGAAGAATTTTTTTAGAAATTCACCCGCAGCCCCCCAATTCCTTATGGTTCTCGCCTTAATGCATTTAGCCAAATTTTGCTCACCTTGTGGTCAAGTGGAAAGGCTTTCAACTCAGGAGCTCCATGTCCACGACCTTCTTTGAAAGTGGTGCATACTTCCTCAAACTCCCTTATGTGATTAGAAGGGTTTTCATTCTCCGTGCCATGGAATGTTGGGAGTAGAGGCACCAAGCAAGGTCACCACACCTCCTCAATAGGGGGAATTTATGCATGAGGGTACCACTGGTGGGTGTATGTGATCCCTCATGGATCGGTATGCACTGGGCTCCCTGTGCACCTGCCGGTTTTAAGGTTCCTCCCGTGAGATCCATCGGGAGCACCGTGAGGATCACCTCAAGCCCCTGCTCGCGCTGGGGCCACCCTCTCGGCTCACCCGCTAAAGTGTTCCTATCCCATCGCATAAACCTGCTTCCCGCATTACCACAATCAACAGAAAATAGCCAAAATGTAATCCAACAAAAGGGTTAAGGTTAGCTAAAATTAAAGCAAGGAAACTAACGATCGAAAATTTAAAATCCCCGCAAAGGAACCGTAAGTTAGAAAATGATAAAATCAAAAGGGAATGAGATTTTACCAAAACTCTGTGATATGAATCACAGTTCAACACCTTCTTATCTCACTGGTGGCACCATCCTCGCAACGGCGCCATTTGATTCGTGCTTAATGATAGTAAGTGATCCGAATCAACAAAATTTGTTTCCTATAGCCCTATCGCGTAGTCAAGCTACCGCAAGATAGCGGCCCAGTGGTCGAACACGGGATGCGGGTTTTCTTCGTGAAATGAGAAGTGCGCTTGGAGTTGAAAATGGTATTTCTCGATTTTGGGTTTGCTCAAAACAAGGTCAGACGGGGTTGTAACCGCATATAAATTAAAGGAAAATTTAAAAGCAAGACTCCTTGAAGTCTCGGGTCACCTCCGGATTTGACTTTTAAGGTGTATTCATGCCCTCGGGTTTGTTTAGCCCTCATTGGGATAATGACCTATAGTCGTTTCCCCCAAACCGCACCTTGATTCGCACTAAACCTAAACCCTAAATTACTCCTCATGAGATATGGCATTTGAAGGAGTATCTCAAGTCCCTAACAAGTGTGCATATGGCCCCTCAAAGATAAACTCACGGCAACTAATAGGAGACAACTAGGTGGATGACAATGGATCTATGATTAAGCATCCACTGTAACCACTAAGCTTGTCAAATACACATCAAGAATGTGGATCTAGGAGGTTTTAACCTATAGACGCAGGGAGCTTAAATGCTCATAAATGCAGTGTGATAAATGAGAGGGCATGAAAACTTACCTCCAAACCTCCACCAGTGACCCTCCTCTTCATGAAAGGGGCTTAGCCAAACATCCCTTGAGTTGTCATCCCCAAAGCGGTGTTGAAGCCAAGAAACGAGAGAAAGAGAGCAGAGAAGAGAGCAAAATAAAACCTAAAATGAAAGCTACGGAAACTTGCATAAAATGAAAGTTAGGGTTACAAAGTTGTAGGGGAGCTTATATAGCCAACCCAGTTGGGTGTGAAATTACAAAATGCCTAAATATGAAATTACATTAGGGACAAAATGGTAATTTATCAAAACGTAGTCAAGCTGGGAATCAAAAATACCAAAAACAGGTCAGATTTTTGTTATGCAGAAATTTCATAGTTAGCGAAAATTTCGCTATGCTAGCGAAATTTCGCTAGCCTAGCGAAATTTACAAGAGATAGCGAAAACCAAAAATTTCGCTATGAACAGTAATTTTCGCTAGGCTAGCGAAATTTCGCTAGCTTAGCGAAAATTTCACATAGCGAAAATTTCGCTAGGATTGCGAAATTTTCGCTATGATTGCGAAATTTTCGCAATCCCAGCGAAATTTTCGCAATGTATAGCGAAATTCCTGGTTTCCTCCTGCTTTGCCTGTTTTGCCATTGCATCACTTCCTGCATGGTTATTCATCAATTGGCTTCTTCAATTCTTCAATTCATTTTGACATTTCCATCGCCAAATTTTGGTGAAATTACGAGGATTCTCAATATTCAGCATCAATAAGAAGCTGTCATAACCTAAGTTCCCAAGATCCGCAAACTTACCCAAAACACCCAAAAACAAATTAGAAGCACTAAGTGACATGCACATGAAAAAATTGGCGAATTCATATGATTAGTAGGCAAAAGTACCAAAACCCATTCTGGCTGAGGGCTCAAAATAGCACTTTTTGGGCACTAATCATGGTCTTGTAACCATATGGACGAGTATGGATGATGGGCCCTATTGGGTCATTTTACTCATGTATGGGTCTTATGATATGAGACACACAAGTTTCCGCAGGTTGACGGTGGTCAATGGGACCCTCGGGTTTTGGGGTGTCACAAATACATAAGCAACATAGAGTAAATTCATTTAAATTACTATTATTTAAATGAAAAAGTATACCAAACAAGACCTTAAATATGCACATAAAATCCAACATCCAAACTAGGAATCCAATATGTAAATGACATTTTTCATTTTTAGATCTTGATTTGAACAACAAATAAGAAATCATTATGAATCAATGTTAATCGCTGAAGAACTGCTTTCACATCTTAAACATTAGTTCTTAGATACTGGCAATATTGGTCTCCAAATCGAATTGATGACTTCTAAGCCCTTTAATTTGATTCGCCCCTTCAAAACCGTAAAATCAACAAATCAAGTGTAGTGAGTACAATTAGTATGAGAGTTCGGAAATTACTTATTCCAACCAAAATAGCATCTCAAACCAAATCTCAAAAAATCTAGCAAAATGGAGAAGAATGAAAATCAAAATCACTCAAACAAAATTCAAATCACTCTAGAATTAAATACATTTGAAAAACCAGTCCAAAAAAATCTAGTAAAAAACAAAGAAGAATGAAAAATCAAAATCACTCCAAACAAAATTGAAATCAAATTCTAGAAAAAATAGAGAAGAATGAGAAATCAAAATCAGTCCAAAAACAAGTGAAAAAGAAGACGAACCAGAAATTAGAGAAAATGCTAGGTGAAGTTTCTTCTTTGACGCATCTCCTACTTTAGTAGGTGGAGAAACAGGGAACCCTA
Source organism: Tetrastigma voinierianum (assembly GCA_016808115.1). Taxonomy (NCBI): domain Eukaryota; kingdom Viridiplantae; phylum Streptophyta; class Magnoliopsida; order Vitales; family Vitaceae; genus Tetrastigma; species Tetrastigma voinierianum. The sequence goes on from JAEQBH010008366.1 coordinate 96,441, forward strand.
AAGTGGTATGAGAAATGAGACTGTGCAGTGATAGTCGAGGTTGTGTAAAAGGTCGAGATGATAGATCATCTCACACATGAAAAATTTTGGGTCAATCCACCGAGAGTAGAGTGAGAAAAAATGCGGAGAGAGAGGGTACAAAAAATGGATGAAGTGGAAAGAAAGACAAGGTTGGGATCTAGAGAAAATTTATGGAATTTTCTTGAGAAAATGTGTGGAGGAGCAGAAGATGGAGACGATAGTTACTTCAATTTTCGGGTTTCTGAGAGTTTGGATCACTCTAGTAGAGGAGCAGAAAATGTGTCATTTAGATTAGTGAAAGAGAGATAAGGGAAAGATGAAAATTTCGATTAAATACAAGGTAAAAGGGCAAATGTGTCTAATGTATAGTAGCGGTTTTATTTTTGATGTAGCTATAAGGGATCTATATAATAGTGGTTTTTCTAGTGTCCCTGGCTAAAAGATTAATGAAAATTCATATACCCGTATCAATTATACAAACGCGGTAATACATGAATTTTAGTTAGAAATTTTAAAAACCCCTACTAAAACTATGCCACTATAGGTCATTTTTCATGTAGCGGTCATTTGGCCATTTCAAACATTTTATAAAGGTACAAATTTTAAGAAAATAATTATGAATACATCTTCGAAAAAAATTATTCTAAAGTCGGCTCGAATTTGTTTCAAAATTTTTTTAAGTGAATATACTGAAAATATTCATGACTACATATTCGAAAAAATTCCTTTGAAACCGTTTGGCTCTTTCAAACATTTCCTAAGGTGCAAAACTTGAAAATATTTATGAATACACATTTGAAAAAAATTCTTTGAAGTTGTTTGGCTCTTTCGAACATTTTCAAGGTGCAATAACTCGAAATATTCATGAGTACACTAAAAATTTGGTTTTAGCCGTTTTTTGGCTATTTCAAACATTTTATGAGGTGCATATTACAAAAATAATCTCAAATACACCTTTGAAAAAATTATTTTGAAGTCGTTTGGTTGTTTTCGAAAATTTTCTTAAGTGCAGAATTGAAAATCCTCTTGAATGCACTTTCGAAAAAAATTCTTTGAAGTTGTTTGACTATTTTGAACATTTTCTAAGGTATAGATTACGAAGATAATCTTGAATACACCTTCAAAAAAAATTCTTTTTGAAGTCAAGCTGAATCGTTAAAACTTTTAAGTGTAGAATTTAAAATCCTCTTGAATACAGTTTCAAATTTTTTTTTTTGAAGCTATTCGGATGCTTTGAACATTTTTTTAGGTGTAGATTACGAAGATAATCTTGACTACACCTACGAAAAAATTTATTTTTGAAGTCGTCAATGCTTTTCAAAATCTTTTCTGAGCGCATATTGAATGATTTTCAACAACCTCAGGTTGAGTGACCCTTCACCTGAACTTGAGCTTTTTCTTTGCTAGATAGTAGGTTGTGTATTGCCAAAGAATTATGCTTTGTCTACCAGCGGAAACAACTTAAAGGTAGCTCTTTGCCAGATAGAATTTTTCCCTATTGAACATTTCTCGGCTCTACAACCTGAGATTTAAACCTTTATCATGACTATAACTTTCTTTGATTTTTTTTCTTAGGAGCTTCTTGTGTTGGTTCAATGGCTTTCAACGATCTCATCTTCTTCGGTTCTCATTTTTCCTTGACCTATACTTTTGTACTCCATAGCATATGATGACAAATGACTGTCTTGAGGCTCTTATGATCCCTTTTCAACCCTTACTAGAGGCCATCGGCCTACCACTTTTGCTTGGTGGAAGGAGGAGAATTGGAATGTCTTCTCGAGATGTACTTGACTTGTTGTTGAAGACTCACTAAACACTATAGTACACATATGCACTTACAGTCATGATGTTGCATTAGTGGATCAAGGTGGCATTAGGCCTACCTTCTGATGTGTGTTGATTGTTTATGGAATAATCCTAATGAAAAATCAATGAACACCAACACACGTACACTTATAGCCATGACATTGCATTAGTGGATCAAGGTGGCACTAGGCCTACCTTTTGATGTGTGTTCATATTTTTGGAATGAATTATGGAGAACTCACTGAACACTTGCACATGTACACTTACAGTCATGACATTGCATTAGCGGATCAAGGTGGCACTAGGCCTACCTTTGATGCATGTTGCTGATGTTCAGGGAATAATGTTGTAACTTTGTTGTTGATTAAAAGTGGTCCTTGGACCTACTTTATTTGAGAATATATACTACGTATATTAGTTACAGGTATAACATTGGAGAAATTTGAAAAATAGTGGCTACAAAGCCTACTAATTTATTGAACTAGTACCTTGTTGGAAAAATTTATATATTTGAGAAACACTAGCTTAAAAAACCTATTGAATATATGTTTATCCAAAACATAGACTAGAACAAGGTACTATGCTAGAGAAAACTTGAATGTTTGAGAACACATTGGCTAAAAAAGCCTACTTTTCTCTAAAACATAGAATAGAATAAGGTACTTTGCTAGAGAAACTTTAAATGTTTGAGAACATAGTGACTAAAAAAGCCTACTAACTCTAAAACATAGAATAGAACAAGGTACTTTGATAGAGAAACTTGATTGTTTGAGAACACAGTGGCTAAAAAAGCGTACTTTTACTCAAAACATAGAACATTTCCCTAACATTGCCCTTTTACATGCCTTGAAGTCGGCCTAATTCCTTTGGGAAGTTTTTACAATTTCCCACATGGTAAGGAAATACTTCTTCAGGTATTTCCCATTGATGAACCTCTTGTGTGCCTTTTCTTATAGGTTTGCTAACCAATATGTGTTTCCAGGTAGTACTTGATGCACCTTGAAAGGTCCCTCCAAGTTGGGAGACCATTTTCCTAATTTTTTGTCTTTGGAACCAATTAGCAGTATAATATCCCAAATAAGCTCTCTTACTCCAAAGCTCTTTCTCTTGATTCTCTTGTTGTAAGTCTAAGCCACTTTGTTTTTATGAATCAACATATAGTTGAAGACTTGTATTCTTCCGTCATCTGTTGATTCGAGTTCCATCATTATGGCCTTATTGTACTCTTGAGGCGTAAGGCCATTTTGCCTGAAAACTCTTCGAGAAGGCACCACTACTTCTATTAAGAGTACTGCATCTTATCCATAATCAGAGAAAAAGGACTTACCCCTGTATAACTCATTTTAGAAGTTCTATAGGCCCACAATGTCTTTGATAAAATCATGTGTCAATCTCTAGGATTCTCCTTGAGCATTTTCTCTAGGATCCCTATCAACACTTTGTTGGATACTTCTGCTTGTCTAGTTGTTTGGGCATAGAAAGGAGTTGATATAATGAGCTATATCCCATAACAATCCGCAAAGAAAGTAATTCATCTCTTCCTGAACATTGTTACTTCGATCAAGAGTTTATCGACTTATGAATCCTAAACTACTTAATACTGCCTTTGATAAACTAGACTACATCCTTTTGTTTTTCTTTCTTCAATGGTATCGTCACCCATTTAGTGAAATAGTCTGGTAAATAACTAGAACGAAGATGTGCCCTTTGATGATGCCGATGAATCTTCCCGATTAGGTCCACATGACTCCATCCTTTGAAAGCCCACGGCTTTACTATTGATTGTAATTCAACAACAAAGATCCTTTGTATGCTTCCATATTCTAGCACTGTTGACAACCTTTGGAGTAGGTGATGCAGTCTTTTAGAATGGACGACAAAAAATAGTCGTGCCGTCTAATTAACCATCAAATCTTTCTCCAAATTGATGGGCTCCACAAACTCCTTCATGAACTTGTTTCATAACTTCCATGCTGTTTGGTAAAGATAAGCACTTGAGTAAAAACCTATCAAATCCTTTTCTATATAGCTCTCTTTCTAGTAAAACATAATTCTTGAGCTTGTTTCGCCATGTGGGGAACCTCTTGTTTGACTTCCTAAATATTCTCCTCGAATACATTTCGCCAATCTCCAACAATATTCATATCATTATTGAAGATGTTAAATCCCCATTAAAAACCGGAAGGGTGATTCTTCTTTGTCATGATGAGCTTATGGGTTAATTCTTCACCCATTTTTACATCAGAGGCTATTTGAGGAGCAAGCTCATCAATCTCCCAGTTTGATTCCCTAGGCACATGTTCAAATTCCACATTGTTAAAGGAGTCTAATAATTGAAGGGTAGTAGTAAAGTAAGGTGCTAATAGCACGTTGTTGCACTTATACTCCCTTCTTAATTATCGAAATACCAGTTGAGAATTTCCAATGACAATAACATCTTTTGCCCCAAGTTCCAGTAGCTAAAGCTTCATACTCGGCCTGATTATTGGTGCATTCAAAGGTCAAATTGAAAGACAGTGTAGTCTTTACTCCTTTTGGTGAAATGATCATTATTCCTACACCAGCTAAATTCTCTACAGTTTTAACCATCAACCAGGTCCAAGGTTCCTTTTCATCTAAAAATTACTAGTTCCACACTCTATTCTGTCCCAATCTCTAAGGAAGGATGATCAGCTAGGAAATCTGCAAATGCTTATTCCTTGACTGATTTTTGTGGAAAATAAACCAAGGTGAATTCTGACAAAGCAAGGGACCATTTACCAATCCTCTATGTAATAAGTGGCCGGTTAAGTATGTACTTCGTAAGATTAGTTTAAGAAACCACATAGACTCAAGACTTGAACGAATAATGTCTTAGTTTAGTACATGCAAAGTACAAGACCGAATATAATTTTCCAATTGGGGTATATCTTGTATCTACTGGATTTAAGACCCTACTCAAATAATATACAACCTGCTCATGACCTATAGAATTGTTTTGTACTAAGAGACAACCTATCGACTCATTTATGGTTGATAAATATAATTTAAGTGGATGACATTGTATATGAGGCATTAAAACAGGATGTTTAGAGAGGCACTTTTGATCTTGTCAAAGTTACTTACGCCAAGCCTCCCATGTAAACTCTTTCAATATCTTTAAGCTTCACCAAGCTCGAGAATTCCTTGGTTTTACATGCTGTGTTGGGGAGGATAAATCTTTTTAAATAATTATTTCGACCCAAGAACTTTTGTAGTTCTTCTTGTTTTGTGGAGCATTGGTTAGCTAAATAGCTTTTGCTTGCTCTAATATACTCTATCCTTTGGTGAACTAGAATCCAAGAAAATTCTTAACGAACTCCAAATGCACATTTATGGATTAAGCCACTGATGATGCCTCATCATTTCAAAACTTTTCCCTTAGATGATTTTATATGCTCACTAGCTCTTTAGATTTAACCACAATATCATCACGTATACTTCCATGTGGCCTCGACATGTCGCAGAAAAATGGCATTCATTGCTCTTTGGTAAGTCAGACCCGTATTTTTGAGACCAAAAGTGCATGAACAACCATTCAAATGTCCCCTATGTAGCTAAGACACTAAGTAAGCTTATCTAGGTATATCTTCTATTGCTATTAAAATCTGATTATAAACAAAAAAATCATCTAAAAAGGACAACAATTCCTTATTAGCAGCAGAATCAACTAACATGTTTGCAATAGGCATCATATACATGTCCTTAGGAGTAGCAACATTTAAATCTCTAAAATCCACACATACCCGAAGTTTTTCATTTTTCTTCATCACAAGAACAATATTTGCTAACAATTGAACATACCTTATAGGCCTGATGAATTTGGCCTTCAAGAGTTTCTCAATTTCCTCTTTCACCTTCGGCTTTACTTCCTTAGACATCCTTTTAGGCGGTTATTGAAAATGATGGAATTCGAGCCTAATGGGAAGGCGATGTTCCACAAGGCTCCTGTTCATCCTGGCATTTCGTCATAATTCCAAGCAAAGCAATCTTTAAATTCCCGCAATAGTGATATAATCTATTCCTTCAAGTTAGTGGGTAAGAAAGAACTGATGTAAGTAATCCTTGGCTCTTCCATAGTGCCGAGGTTGACTTTTTCCATAGAATCATGTACTTGAGGCTTGTTGTCTTCATTTTTATAGGAGGAGCTTGCTCCAAATCTTCAATCTTAATTTCTTCCTCATTTTCATCTAATTTTTCATAAATCGCTCGCCTCCACATATGTCTTGGAACTGTACTTCTACATTTTTTTCAATAACGTGTTTCATTTGCATTCTAAATTCCACGATCGCAAATGGTCGATCTCTCTCTTCTATGAGAATATTCTTCCATTGATCTCTCGATGATTGGACCATTTTCTCCTCAAAAGGTAAGATAATAGTTATCTTAAGAAGTTTGCGCCTTGTCCGACTCCTACCAGCATCTCTCGACTCCATGTAAATTTCCTTGAGCACCATCTTCTTCTCGCCTTTAAATTTTATAGGACCAAACTCTTAGTCATAGTAATTGCCTCCATAGAATCTAAAGTTGCAATGAAAGGTTGTTTGTCTGCCCATACTACTTCTATTTCATCACCTAAAAGTAAAAATTGATGAAGGGAGGACATCACACACTAATTGGCCTGAATCCAGTCTCTACCTTGCGAAGCATTGTAATTAGCAGTAGAATCAATCACAAATAAAGCTGATAAGGAATCTTACTACCCATAGTGATGTCAATAAGGAGTAAGCCGAGAGTCTTAGAGATTTCCCCAGTAAAAGTTGATACAGACACTTCTGTTTCAATTAGAGCACTAATGCCTCTTCCTAATTCTCTCAACATCCTTAATGGCATCACATTGACTCCTAATCTATTATCCACCAATACCTTGGCCATTGGTTTACCATTAAAATGTGCTCTCACATAGAGAGGTCTTATGTGCTTTGTTATTTCCACAGTAGGTTTTTCCAATATCACCTTCTGAGCCCTGCTTCTTTAAGAGGGATCAATGGTGATTACCCTCTGACTATGCTTTTCCTATGTTGGAAAATGTTCTTTCTCTAACTCCACTAGGCTTTCCTCCATCTTTGACTTGAAGAAACTGCAAAGTTAGGAGAAATAGAACATTTCAAAGAAATAGGAAATATACCTATCGAATAGTTCTCTAAATCCATTTCCTTCATCAAATCAAGAACTAGACTCCACTATCTCTATAGCTTTCCTTCCAAATTCGGGTTTTCGAGTAGCCTCTCACTTCTCTCATTCTTTGCTTCTTTTGGTTTCCCTGTGAAATTCTCAAGTAATTACCTTTTTTCCATTGCTCTTAGTCTTTGCATCCTTTTTTTTTTTTTTTTTTTTTTTTGGTAGTGAGCTTTTGAGGTAAATTTCTTATGTCACACATATGCCACTTTGTCCAAGGAACGAGACGGGCAACAAACCTTGTGGAGGTCATTTTCCTCCTCAAGTGTTCATATTCTTTCCCTCTATAAAAGTATGTCTCTCTTGAGAAACATTCTTTCCTTTTGGAGGGTTCTCCTTCTGATTTCCCGTTTTGAATGGTATGGATATCTTCCATTCTTTTCATTTTCTTTAGTTATAGGCATTTTTCCTTTTACTGCTAATTCATCCTTATGAACAAGATATTGTTTAGGAATCCATACCTTTCTTATCCTAGAATTGGGAGTAAATCTCCCATCCTTTTATGCATTCAACACCGCCCTCAAATCAATAGCATCTATGTTGATTGAAGCCATTGCTGGAAAAGAATCTTCATTAATCACCATAGTTCTCTTTTTCTCAGGGAACTTCAATATTCCCTTGTTGATTATGTCTTGGATAATATTTCTGAAACTCCAACAAGAATTAGTACCATGATTCCAAGAGTTATGATACTTACAGTATACTTTTCCCTAAAGTTCCCCTTTTTAGGGAGTTGGTGATCCTAAGGAAATGTGATGAATTTCTCCTTCATGAGGAAATAAAAGATTTCCTCAGTCTTTGCCGCATCAAAAGTATATTGTACTTGTGTATTAGAGGTATGTGACTTCTTCCATAAGTCAAGTGCTTTCTTCACTAATGTAGGCGCATAAAGGAGCATGTACTTAGGAGATCTAATATTGCAATTTCTTCGGGACCACCGACCAGTGTAAGTTCCCATGGGAGGTCTTTCTCCATCGACTCTCTTCCTTGAGTAATTCTTCATACTGCTACTCCGAGCAATAAGCTCATAGGAAGTCTCTAAACTCCATACCTCAAACTTCTTTCTCAACTCTATATCAAGTCCCTTTCGACCTCATCTCTACCATCAGCTTCTAGAAGATGGATTTTGCATCATTTCATTCTTTTGAAACGAGTAATAAATGCTCACGATTCTCTACTCCCTTGATTACTCCTTGATAATTATGTTATGCAAATACTGTGTTCATCAAGAATCGTGTGGAATTGTTCTCCATTACATTTCTTGTTAACTACAATATGGGTAATTCCTTGACAATATTTAATGTAAGTAAAAGTAGTTCCTATGTTAATCAGTTAGGAAATAACCTGAGTTTGAAATAGGAGAAATTTTCATAGTTAGTTGATTCCCCACACCGCACTGTGAATCTAACCACATGCTTTAAGGTAGACTATCCATCTTCTCCAGAGAATAAAGATAATTCGGGAATTTTATACCCCAATGGGTAAGGATTCTCTCTGTCTATTGCCTCAAGATATAGCTTATAGAATTATGGGCGGCCAACTTGTCTAAGGCCAAGTATGGTGGTGGAGGTGGTTGCATAAAAGGCTGGGGAATTTGCTACCCTCTATTAATAACTACCTCTAAGGGTGGTTAAATAGTGCCCCCCGTGCCTCCAACTAAAGGAAGTGGTCACAGGATTGGTGCAAAAACACCCTTGAGGAGCCATTGCTATAACAAGATCAAAACGTCTCCATTGAAATTTGTTGAAGTTTCATTCTCTCTCCTATGGGGAGGAAGATATCGATTTTCAACCTGTCTAAGGGAACGGTGAGATCCACTTACTTCCTGAAAATTTCTGGGGTGCTACCCCCTAAGCTCATTATATTAGGCAAAGGCCCCCTCCCAATGATGAGCATGAAACACTCACTGCACCAGTAAGTCGAGAAGCAACTTCTCGCCTCTATTGTCCAATAATATTTGAGATCGGGCTTTTAGGACAATCCTCGTGGATCGAGATTATTCTTTCTCAAGCCTCGCAACGGTCTTAACTCACTTGGATGTTGTTTTGGTTTTCAGAAGAAAATTTGAGTTGTTTATACCAACCTCCGCTGGGAAAGGCACTCCTTTCCATCAAAATGTTGTCCAACTAATGTGGCATTTAGTCTTTGTATATTGTCGACCATTGTTCGAAACTCAACAAGAGTAAGATATGAGTATCACATCATCTACATTACCTATACCGCTTTCCTAAATTCGAATAGGTTGTCTGATGCATATTCTTCTCGAAATTTACAGATTTCTCTCTAAATTATCTCACCATGGTCGGAACGAGTACTTCTCTGTGTTGCTTCTACTGTAACATCATATACTAAGTCCCTATGATCAAAACGATTATTTCAACTTTATGTATCTTCGCAAAAATGAATCCAACCCGTGATGTTTCACAAAGATGTGTTCCACCGAACGCAAGCTAAAAAAGTTGTGGTGATTTTGATCACTGTAATATATTAATAGATAAGTACGCAGCATGCTAGAAAATTAAAGGGTTTCCAAATTGAAACAAACAAAGATCAAATCCTTTCAATTCAGACTATAAGAGTGTTATTCCTCATGCCTTTTGAATTAAATTAGAAAATTAATACAAACGGAAATATTATAGAATTAAACGTCAAGAAAATACTTGATTTTTAAGAATGAATGAAATAACACGAGCAAGAAAAAATTGCAAGATTTGAATGAAAAACTTAGAAATAGAATGCTATAATTATGTCAAGTAAACATTGAATTTCCAATGACAGAACTTCAACAATACTGTATAGAAAATTGACAAAACTTGGTTAAAACTAGGAAATAGAACAATGAAACTAATGCTTCATTGAAAAGAAGACTGTTCATAGATTGACATTGAGTCGACTGATTGATTGCTTGGTCTCGGGCTCCTCCTCGGCTTTCTTTTATAGGACGCTTTTGGACTTGTCGCTTCAAGTCTCAATTTTCTCCACTCTTCAAGATACCCGCCGCTATCTTCCATTAGCGTCTCGTTCCTCAAGAATTTATCCACGCTCTGCAGGGAGGTCACCTCAAAAGATTTCACGTCACCATATAACTGCTCCACCTCTCTGCCATTTATGATAAAACTTAGAATTGTTGAAGTAAACATTGAATTTCACTAATGAAAGAATCGAACAATACCGTATAAAAATTTGACAAAACTCGCTAAAACTAGAAATAACAATGAAACTAATGAAAGCTTATTGAAAAGTTAGGATTTGCTAAAGTAGATTGACATTGAATCGATTGATTGATTGCTTGGTTCGTTTCTCTGCTTCTTTTATAGACGAAAATTCTCTGTGTCATTTCGCTTGACTTCCATAAATTTTATGGTCACCTCTAAACTACCAAGTGAACTGCCCGAGCGGTTTGTTGTTAACTTCAAATTCCTTTCCATAATTGACTTAACATACTTATTTCCATTTTTCTCTCACAAATTTGTCCTATGCTCGTCCAGAGTTCTTAACCACTAATTAGGTCTTATTAGCTTGCTTGTGTAAGTAGTTAAACACAATTATAACGTCCTTTGCCTCACTCACTTGATGTGGGGACTACTTTGATGTTACCCAAAGAAAACCCAACGCAAAAAACACCCCAACGGAAGTTGAACTAGGTTCCTCATGTTCGCATCAACTCAGCAGAGTACCCTTGCTAACGATCTGGCCATGACAATAACCACCACAAAAACAATATAACGAAGGAATCACCATTTTGATATTTTTTTATATCTTAACATAATACCAAAAAAAACAATATTACCAGGGAATGATCTTTTTAATATTTTTCCATATTTCAAGATATATATTTTATTTTAATAAAGTATAAATAGTAATATATTTATATAAATTTTATTATTATTTTACATATTTATATAAATAAATAAATAAATATAAATATATATATATATATATAATATATATATATATATATATATATATATATATATATATATATATCATTTTATAAATAATATTATATTTATATGTTTAAAATATTAATTTTTAATAAAATATAAATTCAATATTTATAAGATGCGACTACTCTGGCCACTCAACGAACCGACAATTTTTTTTCACTCAATGACGATCCGACATTTTTAAAATATTTGGCCAGATTTTTGATAGTGGCTGCCTAAGACACGGGTTGGGGAGACATCTGACTTTAGTCATGTTGAGTTAATAATGGCCTTACGATCACCTTTGATAATAAAAAAATTAGAGGTCGAATAAAAGGAAATATCTATCATTGGTTGTCCCACTTGATGAAATTCTCTATATTGACGAACTCAAAGGTAACCCATAAATATTAGTCAAATATGTGATAATGAACCTAAAGTCAATTTTTTGCTTAGGACTTATACAAAATAATTAATAAGTAAAATGGGTAAAGTTGCAATAACAAGATATATAACGTTCATAACAGTTGATAATTGCTATATTGCTTAGTTTTAGATTTACTCAACTATGATATAGAATACTATGCCACATGAATTGTAGGGATCTATACACATTGTAAATAATGAAAAAGTAAGAGAAATCCAATGATTTAAAACTGGACTGGTTTGTCCAATTGTTAGACTGTCGATCGGTTGCTTTTTGGGTCTGATTCATGCTTGTAAACCGGATTCACTTCAAATTATACCTAAACTGTTGGAAACGACTATTGAAATTGTCGAACTAGATGAACCATCTGGTTTTTCCAGAAGCTCATGGTCCAAAGCCCACCCTGGTGTCCTTACCCATTAGCCCATCTTGGTAGCGTTGTCCACCAAAAGGCCTAACTCTTTGGCCCATCCTCACATCCTTGTCTCTAGTTAGCCCGATTTGAGTAGAAATGCAGATTTTTTTTAAAGCTAATCATTTTTAAGGATTTGAACCCATCCCCTCCTCATATCATGTCTTTAAACGTTGAATGCTCTAACTAATTGAGCTAAATAAGTGGACAAGAGAAATAAGATTTAAAGCCTTCATTTGCATGTTTGGAATTAAAACATAATTATTTTGCCCTTTAAAACTTCTAATAGAATGAAGTATTTGAAAGGAGAACAAAGTACTTCAAGCTAGGTTATGTCATGTATATATAGTAATCCTATGTAATTTTGGGCCAAAGAAACAAACATAAACTTCTTTTATACTGGCTGAATAAGATTTACCCTAGACTTTAAGACTCTAAACCAGTTATGAACTTGAAGAAAACTTAATTAAATTATTTTAGGACCTTTACTAGTGAATTTTATACTTAAGGAAGGAGACAAATTAGGAAGTTCAATGTTGAATTTGATATAGGAAAATAATAATTATCTTATATTTTAAGTTAATTAGGAAAATAATTTAAATTAATTATCTTTCTACGAATTAAATTTACCACAATTATATTCTATTTTAAGTTAAATTAATAACAGGAAAATAATATTTAATTAAGGATAAACATTCAATTTCTCTGAAAATGAAGAGAATAAAAAGGAAGAAGAAAAAAAATTGAGGGTGCATTGATTTAAAATAGTATTTCTTATATAAATGCATAAATAGATTATGGATGGAAAATAAATCTTTTTTTTTTTTTTCGCTTTCACCACAATATCAAATAAGAAGCATATGTCTATCATACTTACCCTCACATGGTAGAACTTAAATAGGTAGGCATAGGGGGAAATGGTCTCAAACTCGAGTTCCAAGTGAGGACAAGTTATTACATTGCATCAATTGCTTAGTTGTAAAAAAAAAGATATTTATTTTGCCACTGCACTTGGTAAAATGATATGAAATTGAATTCAATTTTTTCACTTCAAATTTCACAATTGATTCTTTTCCTCTAGAATTTGATTGAAACATAGCTTAGAATTTAGGTTTCATAATTAATTTTTACTCAATATAAATATTAACTAGTAATATAATTAATATTATAATAACTAATATTTAAATTTTATAATTAGAATTTTAAATTAGTTTTCTATAATGAATTTATTTATTTTTATAATTAGATTATTGTATATATTACTAGTTTCATTCGAATGATTAACATTTTTAGCGTTTATAAATTATAATAGAAAATAAATAATTATTCTTTTGGATGTCTCTGGTTATGCCAAATAAAAACACTTGAGGCCTGGATAAAGTGATAAGGGTGATTTCGTTCTCGTAGTAAGAGAGTTCTACAATCTAATATATAATATATAAAGTGAAAAGAAAAAAAACTATACTAACTTAGAGAAAGACTTGCTTTTCCACAAGACAAATGCATGAAAGACTGCCAAAGGCAAATGAAAACACTTTATTAATTTCTTTATAAGAAAAGCAAGTAAAACAGCATCTATCGTTTACAGCTTTGAATGTCAAGTCAAGTTTCTTCTCATCATCGTCTCTTTCAATCAACTCTACAGTCTTCGGAATAGGTTTGTCCAACAGATCAATATACGGCTTTATGAAATCGTCACGAAGCTGCTTCGTCACTCTTTACTTGGATGGGTGAACTGGACGGTATTAATGGATAGTTGCTCCTACTTACCGGAAGTTGCGGTACGGAAAATCAAACCGACCGGCGCCCGAAATATGGTTTCCGCCTGTACTGCCGGAGAATAGTAGTTCTGGACGGCCGGCCGATTTCTTTCATCAGGGCTGGAAAAGCAAGATTGACGGAAGGATTGATGGAGTCATCTCTCTCTCCCGTGGGATTGGACGATGGATCTCCGGTTGCCTTGTTGAGACAGTCCTGTCTTTCGTCATGTGGGATTCAAGGTGATGCATGAGCTCGACTGTTTATGAAGATTTGGTCGCATAATCGACAAGCAATCTGAGGATGATTTTGTGGCACATGGCCGAATCGCCACATGTTTCGGGACGTTGAGTCCCAATCATATCTTGACATAGCACAGATTAAAACCCTAAACTCGGAATCCTAAATCAAACAGGGAAGCTAAGATTAGCAAGGGCGAGGCACATGAAGGCCTTAGCAAATTGGAGGATTTATAGGTAGTCATAGAAAGGCCTGCAACATATTTATGGTTACTATTAGTGTCTTCCACTGCATTTATGATTATGACATTTACATACAAAAAGTTGTCTGATTTAATGCTAATCATATTATTGCCACAACCACCCATTATCGGTGGAGCTAATTAGGGAAGGTATATAATATTGGATACCATTACCCCACTTATGAATTGGGTGATTCTCTCATAATTAGAGTATCTGTGTACAGCCTAAAAAATTAAATTCAGATTGGCAACTAAATAAATTGTAAGCATTTATGGTTGTAATCTGTGGGCACTTTATGTCTTTTTTATACAAGGGTCTGTCTATCTGGTTAATGGTAATTAAGATTAGATTTTGTGTAATAAAAGCAATAAGTAGAGAGCAAATTTGGGAAGGAAAATAAATATATAATATGATGATAGTATTATAATGGGAAAATCACAATGTTTTGCTACAATATTTGAATGCTAGATTCTGTATTAAAGAAGGTTCAAATTATAATAGTAATATTAATCATTCACAACAATAATAGTATACTAGGAACAAAATTGTTTTGTTGTCTTCAAGATTTTCATCATTACATGTCTCGTGAATGACTTGTAGATTACTGCAGAAGTTACAAAACAATAATGTTACATTGTTTGACCATTATAAGTTAAAGGCACTTTCTCCGAAAATTAATGGAATTGGTCCTCCATATGATCTTTATTTTTTATTTTAAAAGTCTGATTTTAGTTTTAAAAACGTCTGATTTTCTTAGTATTATTTGACATCATTTCACTTTTATTAAATCAGACAAGGATTTGAACTGGGTTTGTAACCCTTTTCCCACTCCTTTTTACCATTAGAGTCATGCCTTATTATTATTATTTTAAGTTATCAATGCTAATTATAGAAGCTAGCACCTCAAGAAAAAAAGGAAAAAAGATTAGTAAAATTCAATTATGGGATTTTTCATTCATTTGAGCAAGGACATTAAATAACTCTTGTCTAGGGCAACATGAAGCAAGAAATGGATTAGAGTTTTACATCACAGCATGTGCTGTCGCCGCCGTGGCCATGACATTGAAAATGGAGGCTGGCATATTGTATGTTTTTAAAGAAGTCTGGCTGAATAGAAGCAATTTTTTCTCCCTAATGTTGTATAGGATTAAAATATAAAATGCTTTAAAACCATAATTTGCATTTAACATCTTAGGTACACAATAATACAAAGTATCATTATCCTCATTTAATTAGCATTTATTTGCTAACTGAGAATAGGAAGGCAAATGGAAATCTTGTTTATCCATTCTACAATGTTAGGTTTTGATTTTGATTTTCTTTTTTTTAAGATTGAGAAAAATAGAAAAAAGTAAAAAAAGTAAATAGAAATTAAAATTTTGAAAATTATTTTTACGTTGATAAATCAGAGGATTTAATTTATTTAATCTCCTCCTTTTCATTTTATATAAAGATTAAATAATATAAAAATAAGAAGCACAAGGAAAGTAAAAGAGGAGATTGGTCCTTAAGATTGTTAAGAGGTATAACGTTAGATGATTAAAACCATTAGTTGATTCGTCTCTATTATTAATGAAAAAGGTAATCATATGTTTGCAATTGTAACATCACTAAAGACTATTTTCCTTACTCATTGTTAGAAAAATACAAACATTAAAAAAAAATGTTATTAAGATTGTTTGAAACCTTGCTGACTCCTTTTCTACATTCGAGACGATATCATTCACTTTGGGATTTAGACCCTCGTGATTTTATGTTCAAGCTTTCCCTAAAAGCGCCTCATACCAATTTGGACAAGCCAGTCTATGCTTATCAACTCATAATCTTTCACATTCCTAATCGATATGGGACTTTGGGCATGCATCTAACAATCCTTCATTTGAACAAAGTTTCACTGAGTCTCCCCTAAAACAAAAATTTCTTTGTTTGTCATTGTGTTTGGGGCACACACTTTACATGAAGCACCACATGTCAAGGGTTCATAACACCATTTTGTTTAGCATCCACCCACATTGTTAAGCTTGAACCCATCTTTAATACCAATTGTTGGGATACCTCATGGACCCTTCCCTCCAACTTTGGGCCCAATGCCCTTGTGGTTTAATTTGTTTTTTAGGCTTCTCCCCCAAAAGTCCTTGTACTAATTAGATGTTGTCCATGTTTATCAACTAATAATCCTTATGATTTCCAACCGATATGGAACTTTGGGCATACATACAACAAAGATGATGAAGATTTCAAAAAGGGAAAAGAAAATAGTTAGGATTGGTTTGAAATAGTAATCTAGTCATTTTCTTTAATGGATTTTATTTCTTTTTTTTTTTTTTACTTTTTCTTTAATGGATTTTTCTGTCTGTCAAAAGTTATAATCTATATAAACACAGAGAGATTAGACGATGTAAAAGTAAACTATTTATTTTTGGTCTTTATCACCATACCAAATATGAAAAAATGAGTGTTTATTTTAATTCATGCTTTTTGAAAAAGAAAGAAGGAATATTCAATTTCTTTCATTTCTAATTTTCATTAATTAAATTCTTTCTCTAGAATTCGATTTCAAAACATGTGTGGTAAGGAATTTAAGTTTTTGATAGATATAAAATGTGTGTTCCCGTTACGCCTTTGGTGTTCGTATTGTGATCTCGTTCGGACTTTAGTAAAGCCAGCCCGAACTTCTCCTGTGAGGTCTTAGTGTGTGTAGAGTAGATATAGAACATTCAAAATTTAGAGTTGCAACATTAAAGCGGAGTCGCCAATGTCGCGACATTGCATCCCCAAAGTCGCGACATTGCACCCCCAATGTCGCGACGTTGCACCCCAATGTTGCAACATTGAGTCAAGTCACTTAAAACTTTTAATCAATGTCATGCATCGACACTCAAAGTCACGACATTGCATCCACAATGTCGTGACATTTCTTCAGTGTTGCGACATCGCACTTAGGGCAACCTTCCTATTTAAGAGAACACTTAGTGAAAAATTGAAAATACAAACTAAATTCTTCAACCTTCTGAGCCCAAACCTTTTCCAACCTCCATTTTTTAAATTGATGAGTATCTTAAATACTCTTTTTATCCCCATGTTTTTCTTAGAATTTTTCAATTTTTATATATAAATAAGTGTCATAATGCTCTATTTTCTTAATTTTGTGCTTAGACCAACCATTGAGCGAAAATGAGCGAAAAGAGGTCCAAAAATATAAAATTCAACATGTAGCAGCAACTACTGCATTTCGACCTTTTCATCAATACAATGACCTACAATGACTCCAATATTTTTATGGATAGATATTAGACTTCCCAAGCTTTCCAAAGAGTCCCCTTTTCACTTAATTTGACTTCAATTGGATCAAGTTATGGCTTTTGGGAAGTTGAAGGAATGAGGAAAACTAAAATCGACAAGTTGGCACACACTTAATGGATCTCAAGATTTACCATCAACTCTAAAGTGTTCTCTTTGGACATAGCCATATTCTCTACACTTTCTAAGATTTCTATGCACACAAAGATCAGCTTCGCCTGAGAGTTCAAAGTGCAGAAAGTTATGACATTGAAAGCAGAGGAGGAAAAATAGAGAAAAACATAGCAAGCTGGTGATTGTTTTCATACTGTAGGAAAATCATGCTATAGCGTGAAATTTTGACATTGTAGCATGGTTTAGCTTATAGCCTCCCAACAACTTCCCATTTACTCCACGCTACAGCGTGGATCTCCCACACTGTAGCATGCCTTTCAGACCCAACATTTGCTAAAGCCCAACTCATTGCTTGGCCATTAAAAGAAGGAAAAATTAGCATTTTTGTACATTTACATTTACATAATCAGAGCGCACAACCTACAAATGATGGACTCCTACTAGTTTGTCGCCCAGCCAGCATAAAGATCGCAGACGCCCTCCTTCAGACCTACACGGATAAACCCGTGCTGTTTTTACGCTAGTGGGAAACACATGACTTATACATATACACATGCACTAATAATCATTTACAATAAGCATATAACAGTAACAGATATACAGTAGCAGATATCATAATTTTTCTTGAATTCATATAACAAACTTATACACCTACTTGTACTTATAGCAGACTTATACTTGTTTAGATCTCCCATAAGAGTTACAGAGCTATACTTATACGGAGGTACCCATAGGTACTACAGATCTTATACTTATACAGAGGTACCCGTAGGTACTACAGAGCTTATACTTATACAGAGGTACCCGTAGGTACATTCAGAGCAGAACTATGCACACTACTTTACTCTAATTCATTTTTAGACTCTTATCATATAATTGTTTGACTACTTAGACCATTAATAAGGAATGAGTAGGACACAACACACAGTATTCAAGGTACGCAGACAAGCATCGAGGTGTCGTAGCACAAAGCAGGAGTGCCGAAGCACCGACAGAGAGTGTCGTCGCACTAATCAGAGAGTACCGAAGTATTAAATGTGTCGAAGCACTAATCAAAGAGTACCGAAGTACTAAATGTGCCAAAGCACAATCAGAGAGTGTCGTTGCACTAATAAGAGAGTACTGAAGTACTATACGTGCCTACCCATGTAACAGAGGTGCCGTGTCATTCAATATCCAGTCTTAAGCAGTCCTACAATTATATGTGTTCTCCTTTATCTTTCAAACATGAATGGACCCCATTTCATACACTTATAGGGTCCTTATTAGTCTAATAGACAAGTTCTCGGAATAACAGAATAGCAAAACAAAACAAAACACAAAAATCTACATGCTGTGAACAGTAGTTATGCCGCGGCCTAGCCCTTCGCTGCGACGTAGCATTGCTACGCCTTAGCGTACCCGAGGCTAGCCAAATCCTCCCTCTCAGCCACGCCGTGGAGTGGACATGCCACACCTTGGCGTGGGCCTACGTTGCTGCATGGGGATCTCTATGTCGCGACGTAGGACCCCCGAAATTGCCCAGATTTTGCTGATTTTGTCCATTTGTCCAGAAATTCAACTAAAAACCTAAAAATAATCCATAAGCATCACTGAAAACAACTCCCAAATGAGTTATAACCTCACCAAAACCAAACATGGAGATTAATTAGGGTTTTTCCAAACCCAAACTCAAATACTTGTAAGTTAGGTTAACTTCCTAACACCCAAACATGTATCCTTACATCATAAACCAAGAATCCATACTTAAGGGAGGATTCCATACTCATCTTATACAAACTAGGGTTTTACCAACCCAACTTTCAACAAATCTAGGGTTAGGATGAATTCCTAACTAAACGTTAGAAATCCATACAAATCTCATAGAAATCCATACAAATCATACTATTCCATACAAATCCTTGTTAATCCAAACAAAAATAGTTTCCATACCTTTCTTCTCTTCTTCCTCTTCTTCTTCTCTTCTTCTTCTCTTCTCCTCTCTTCTTCTTCACGTTTTTGCTCTCCCAAAATATCCCCCAGAATGAGAGACCAAGTGGTCTTATCCACTTATTCTTCTTAAGGCCTTGTTTGGCCACAAAAATGCATTCTTTTGACTTAAGTTTCTCCCAAAATGCTTTATAGGCCATATACTTCCTGTATTTGCACTACAACTCTCATTAATCACACTTAGACATTTATTCTTTATAACTTATGACCCTTAGGTCCTCTTTTTCACAAATTTCCATCTTTACCCTTTTTAACTTGGGTTAATTTCTGGGTTTCGTAATTTCGTCACTTAGCAAAATAATAATTACGAAAAATTTCAAAATGCACTTATAATATACCCTAATTATGTTTAAAAATGACTAGGGTATTTGTGGTGTGTTATAGAGGGGGTTTTTAGCAAGCATATCTAAAGTAGCTGTTCTCCCCTACTACGCATCAGGGACACCCAAATTAACTAGAGCTAAGGAAAAGAGGGAAAATGAGAGTTGCAATTGAAGAAAGCAGCACCTCTGAGCTACTAATCCTAATGAATGAGATGAAAGAAGAGATGACAAAGAGGGATGAGTAGCTTAGAGAGGAGCTAAGATGGAGAGACAACCACCTTGAAGATCAAATAAAGAAGAGAGAGAACACTCTAGCAACAACCCTCCAACAAAGAGACAAGATCAGAGAGAGGAAATGGGCTAACAGAGATAGACCTAAGAGAGAGCATAATTCAAGGAGAGAGAAATTTTTTTACTAATGAGTTGGTAAAGAGGGATCAGGAACTATTGAAGATCCTGGAGGTGAGAGGAAAAGATATGGGAGTGTAATTTATCAAGTAGTGCTGGCTCATGCCTCGCTATGTCACATCCCACTTTTATAGTCAGGATCGGCGCTAGGGAATGGTAGGCTTAAGGCCACCAAAACCCGTAGCAAGCCTAGTCCCATAATTTCTACCGAAAAATCTCTATTAGGCCTATTCGCTTCTATAACTAATGACAAATCTCGTATTCGCAATATCAATCTAAAATCTACTAATAATTAACTCAAAACTCTTCATATCATGATATTATCTCAAATAACATAACAAATGTATCTCCGTGTCATCCACTTAATAAAAACGACCTCAACGTGGGTCTCATCAAAATATCAATGTTTCATCAAAAGCAAAATTTATCCAACTCAACTATTCAAAATTTATCGATTCAACCAAATAATTAACCTAATAACCAAGCATCTCACCATGGAGCCTTTCGAAACTTAGACCTTCATTCACCAAATAAACAAAATAATAATCCATTACATATTTCAAATAGGAATCATGGTCAAGAAATGCCTGATTCTCCTTTCTCTCGCTTCACCGAAGGAGGAAATCAACTGGGGTGAGATAACTCGTGAAAGAAAATATAGTCACCATACTGCGAGGCTAGGTACCTGGGCGCCGCCACAAGGATGGTTATGCTCAATCAATCAATCACCGTACATGTTATGCAACAATAGCGGTAATATGAACAACAATATTAAATGAGTTTTAGAGGTTTAAACACGTAAATATAGCTACCATTCATGAACTGCAGACATTCCTTTTTACTTTTATACCGAACTGCACATTCCAATTCAAAGATCCTAGAGAACGGGTCGGGGTTCTACGCCTAGGAGCTTTACCACCTCTCTAGGAAGGCAATGGCTTCGCTCGCACTGGGAGGGTACCATGTGCACATAGCCCCGATGACCTCCCATCGCTAGGGTTTTGTAGATTCATACCATCAATGACATTAACGACATAGTTATAGCCGACCGTACTGCATGCAACAAGAGATAACACCAAATACAATAAGAAGGTTAGTCGATCGTGCTCAAGATGAATATTCATCAGACACGTGACTTGTGGCATATGACAAATTCAATTCAATGAATGCTCAAGAATAAGGGTCTTAATCATAGTCAATTACTACGATCAAGTCAAACAAATGAAAACACCTCGCTATACATTTCAAGGGTGCAAGTACGATGATATAAATTTACTCATCTCCCCTATTAGTCCCGCTCGCCTAGGCTATTCACCATGAATGTGTGAGCCTTCCCCAACTTCGTTTGCTATACCAATATTCATGCAAGAAAAGAAATATAAAGATAACGTCAAAATCATAACGAGCCATACCTTGTTATCCACTACTCACTAGGGGCCGTTTACCCGCTTCTATTTAATCACCTAATCTGAGCTTTTTAAATAATTTTAAAATCTCCTTTTACTTTCCTTACCTTCAACATTCTCCTGCCTTTAACATCTAAATACCCAAAATTATAATTTTAATATTCAATTTCACAATCCAATTTCTTATATCTAATGTTTAATCTAAACTCGTTTTTTTTTTTTGGCAGATTGGCAGATCGGCTTAGTATTTTTCCTATATCTTTCTACCGACGTTTCGAAAAGACCTGAAACCAGGGCAAAATTTCACTAACATCCATATCTTTCCAATGATGTCAAATTGGTCCTAAAATTAGTCCATTAGGTCCTCCTATGATTCTGTCCAAGTCGACCTTCAAACAGAAATTCACATTCAATCGATCCAACCCTTAATTCCACTAATTACCACCTCAATTCATTCTAAATACATTTTCCCCAAATTTTAAACATACCAGACCTAATTCATACCTCTTAGTTCACATTCTATAGATTCAAAATGCAATTGCAACCTAGCATACACATTAGAACAATTAATTCATTCCCAAACAGCCCTAATTGACCATCCAAACAACAACCATTTATCAATTCAGCCCCTTTCCTCCAATACAACCATGCAAAACCAAAATTAAACCATGGTGCTTAATATACCTTCAGAAGTCTCCCACCATGAAAAATAACAGGTTGATTCAAAGGAATTGGCTGCAACAAAATTTTTCTTCCTTCCTGCCAGCTTCATCAAATGGAGAACCTAGGGTTCTTCAATTTTTTCTTTTTTTTTTTCGTTCGATTTTCTGAGGCCTAATATTTTAAAAATTAATCAATATTTCACTTAAGTCTCTGTGGTTTTTCTTTCTTAATTTTTTAAGGCCCTGGGAATTTTTAAAATGTCTCTTTTGGCCCTTGGTCACAAAATCTGCTGACTTTTCCTAATCTGTTCACTGTCTACGTATTTTTATTATTTTTTTATTCATGTATTTTCATTAATTTTATTTCTTTTATAACATATATTTTGACTCAATTTTGTTTCATAAAAAATTTCCATAATTTATTTTTGAGTCTCTATTGGGTATTTTTAAAAATTCTATTTCGGTGAACTGCTCAGAATTTGACCTTACTGGGTATATTTTTCTAAAATTCCATTTAATTGAGAAATAATTCTAAAAAATTATTATAAATTAAGATGGACCTTAAACACCTAAACCTCTAAATTCCATGAAAAAAATCATTTAAAAATGTTTGTGGTGTTACATCCTCCCCTTATAAAAATTGCCCTCGTTTATTAAAGAGTGTGTACCTTATCACCAAGAGAGTTGAGGATATTTGTCCTTCATCGACCGCTTTCACTCTCCTGTGTACACTCCTCTACTGTGATTCGCACTCCGAACCTTTACCATAGCTACTTCTTTGTTTCTCGGGGCCTTTCCCCGGTCCTGCCTATCCACTATGGCTACTCGGTACCTCTCTCTTCATATGACGATCCTTATCAACCTCAATTTCAGTCCGAAGAATGAGATCTGATGAGGAACGACTCCGCATTGAGATGTGAAACACCGATGCACACGCCAGGGGTTGGGGGCAAAGCTAACTGTAAGATACATTGTCAACCCTATCCAATATCTCAAATGGCCTGAGAGCCAAGTGTCGCCTTCCTTTCTTCACGAATCTCACTCCTTCATAGAGATATTTAAGGAAAACGCGGATCACCCACACCAAACTCGTACATCCCGCTCTCTCGGATCAAGATAACTCTTTATCGACCAAAGTCATTCATTCTCTCCTGAATAATAGGTACTTTCTCAGAAGTTTCTCTGATCAACTCTGGACCTTCCAATTCTCTATCACCTACCTCCATCCAACAAGAAGCGCGAGACCTTACATTCAGCCCATGAGTGCCCCTTATACGGCCATTCCAATCGTAGAATGGTAGCTATTATTATAAGCAAACTCTACCAAAGGCAAATATTTTTCCCAACTACCTCCGAAATCCATAACACACATCCGGAGCATATCCTTCTAGAGTCCGACCTGTCCGTCTGACCGCCATCTCAGTTCGAGGATGGAAGGTCGTGATCGAAATCCAGCTTTTGGCGACCTAAGGCTTCCCGTCTCGCCAAAACCTCGAGGTGAACTCGTGGACCTCTGCCGATACTATGGATTAATCGCACTCGCAAAGGTTACTATACACCGTCCAGACACATCCAGGCATACCGGTGCCACCGTATAAGTGGTCTTAACAGCTAAGAAGTGAGCTGATTTCGTCAATCTGTCAACTATAACCCAGATCGAATCATGCCCCTTCTAAGTCTTTGGTAACCCAACCACGAAGTCCATAGTAATTCTCTCCCATTTCCATTAAGGTAATGGCAACTCCTGCAGAAGACCTGTGGGTCTCTAGTGCTCGAATTTGACCTGTTGGCATGTCAAACATGATGCCACACACCGTGTTACATCCTTTTTTTCATCCCATCCACCAATACATACCTTTAACATCCTGGTACATCTTCGTGACTCTTGATGAACACTATAAGGTGAATTACGCTTCCTCAGAATCCTTTGTCTCAACCCATCTACATCGCACACAAGCCTATTTCTCGCCTCAAGACGCCATCCCTAATTTCAACCGATGTCCGTCCCGCTATACCATCTCCCTCAATTTAATAAAGGAAGGATCTCATTCGTCAGCCTGATCTCATCAATCAATAAGGGCCTCACTTGGAACTGTGCAACTAATCCCTGGGACTTTGTAACTTCAAACTGCACTCCCATACTAAACAGATCCCTCAACTCCTTCACTATACTCCTCTTATGTACTGAAATATGTGCGACCGCCATGGACTCCCGCGAAAGCATCAGCCACCACATTGGCTTTCCTGTGATGATATAAAAATCTGGCAAATCATAGTCTCTTCAGTAACTCTACCCATCTCCTCTCGCCCTCGAGATTCAAATCTCTCTGGCATTAATGGCTGAAGGCTTGTGATCCGTGTAAATCTCACACTTCTCACCATATAAGTAGTGCCTCCATATCTTCAGTGCAAAAATCACTGCCGCCATCTCCAAAGGTCATAACGTAGGATAATTCAACCTATGTCTCCTCAACTGGTCTGGATGCATGCTATTACCTTCCCATTCTTCATCAAAACACAACCCACTCTACTGGAGGCATCACATTACACCGTCATACTCCTCGATTCAGGTAATGCTAACACCGAGCAAGAGTTGCCAATCCTTAAGTTTCTCGGAAACTTTGCTCACAAAGATCCCACTTAAATTTTACTTGCTTCTCGACAACAGGTCAATGGAGCAGATATTCTGGAAAAATCTTTCACAAATCTCCTGTAATATCCAACCATACCCAGAAAACTACGTATCTCAGTCACATTGGTGGGTCTAGGTCAAATAGGACATTGCTCTACCTTCTGGATCCAATTAACACCTCCTCGCTATTACATGCCCCAAGAAACTCACATTGTTAAGCCAAAACTCACATTTAGACAGTTTTGCATACAGTTGATGTGTTCTAAGGGTCTGCAATACAATCCTGAGGTGTTCCCCATGTTCCACATGACTTTTCAAATAAATCAAGATATCATCTATAAACACCACCACAAATTTATCCAAATGTGGCTGAAAACCCACCATCAAATCCATAAACGCTGTCGGTGCGCGGTCAAATCTAAATCCGTACGTCAGAACTCATAATGACCATACCGAGTCCTGAATGCCTTGGGTATATCTTCCCTCCTTATCTTCAACTGATGGTAATCCGCACCGAAGGTCAATTTTGAAAAATGACTAGCCCCCCTGTGAATCGGGTCAAACAAATCATCTATTCTCGGGGAAGTGGGATACCTATTCTTGATTGTTACCTTATCTCAATCGTCTGGTAATCAATGCACGCCCTCATAGTCCCATCCTTTTTCTTCACAAATAACACCGATGCACCCCACGGTGAACTGCTTGGTCTAATAAAACCCTTATCCAAAGAATTCTGCAACCGTTCTTTCAACTCTTTTCAATTCAAGGTGCCATACGGCATTTGCAATAAGATATAGATTTGTACTGTGTAACAAGTCAATATTAAACTCAATTTCCTGCCTCGTGCTAATCCTAGTAAATCATCGTGAAAGACATCCGAGTAATCCTCACAAATGTATATCTCCCAAATCAAGAGAGGAATTTCAAGATCTCTCACATGAGTTTCAACACCCATGGCAACCCTTCTTAAGTAACCTTCGTCGCTATAGCTGAAATCAAGGTACTAGGGCTTCCATTATGATCTCCCTGGAAAACAAACTAAAGTACTCCCAATGGTTTGAACGTTATCTTCTTTCTATAACAATCCATGGTTGCATAGTTAGCTGACAACCATTCCATACCTAAGATAACATCAAACTCCAGTATAGGCAATTCAATCAAATCAACATATAATCTGCTATCCCCTATCATTATCTCACATGATCTGTACATATAGTTCACCTCAACTATTTCTCCAAGTGGTGTGCTAATAGCTAAGGGATTTTCTATTATCATTTTACCCTTTGTTCAATTTCTTAGCATAAGATGGGGATACAAATGAGTGAGTGGCTTCCGGATCAAATAACACTTTGGCTTGTTCGTTTTGTACATGTATTATACCTATGAATAAATTAAAAGTATTTAAAAAATTTCTTACCCAAGAAATATGTTAAATTCAGGATATACCCGTCACAAAGAAGGTTTCGGTAGTCTGGCCTCGTCGTTAACCGCAAAACTCTACCTGGGCCTCTACCAACCCGGTGCAGGTCTGCATGTGCCCGTGCAGAGCCTGTCCCTCGTGCTCTCCTCTATCCGCACCTCTCCCAAAGAGAAGCCCCCCTACCCGCACTGTGTCGGGTGTCGGGCCGCAGGTCACGAGCACCTCTTCGAGGGTAGTTCCCGATATACGCTCGTCAGCTTCAATAATCGGTAGCGCAAACTACAGGAATATCTACATTGACCATCGCGGCTCTTTCCACACACTTTACACACACGCTTTCAATCGAACCTGTGTTGTCGCAGTGTTGATCGCGACCGAGGTAACTTCGTGATTGTCCTCTCCTTTCGCCCCCTCTATTTTGGTTAAGTGAGAGGACCAACACTAGCTCCTTCACTCTTCCCTTTACTACTTCGCTACCTCATTTTCCTCTTTCTATCCTCTCATTCATGCCTCTTTATTCTTGATCCCATAATTTAGCTCTATCAACAATCTTTGTCAATGTGGGAAAATTCCGCACAATAGTGCATCAGAAGAGGTGGTATCATTCCACTCTGGTCTATCAACACAAGTCGTCTATCATCAGTACCGAAGATGGGAGCATACTTACTCGACGAGTGAACTTCTTTAGCATACCCGATATACTCCATCCGATAAGTCCTGCTTAGCTTCAACCGATAAGCCTCGTCGCCTCTCTCTAGATATAAACTCATCCATAACAGCTTCTCTAAACATTCCTGCTGGAGGGTTCCCCTCCCATAACCGATCCTCACGTGTCTCCGGAACCAATCCCCATGCATTATTCTTCATCTCTTCATTCCTACTACCAATTACTCTAGCATCCGAAAGCATGATAATCTCCTCAATTACTTTTTCTTCTCTCGTCTCTCCAAGAAATACCGTGGGTCATCTCCTTCCCTACCATGATATTCCTGGAGTCTTAAACCTCAAGAACTCCCCGTAGAAGATGGGACTCTTCCTCATCCAGCATTCGCTC
The DNA here is from genome assembly GCA_016808115.1 of Tetrastigma voinierianum. Classification (NCBI taxonomy): domain Eukaryota; kingdom Viridiplantae; phylum Streptophyta; class Magnoliopsida; order Vitales; family Vitaceae; genus Tetrastigma; species Tetrastigma voinierianum. The sequence goes on from JAEQBH010008366.1 coordinate 123,777, forward strand.
TAGCTACCCTCCTAGGCACCTCGCCGTAAGTGTGAGGTTGTGGGCGGAGCTGAGCTAGAGTGTGGAACTGAAAAATGGAACCCGCCGTCCCACCTGTCTACTTCCCGCCTAAGGGCTCTATTCTCTCCCTTAACTCCTGTATGTCTTGCCTCAAAAATCTCAAATCATCCATATCAAATGGAGGCGGTGGTGGAACATTCTCACTCACTCCGCACTCTCCGCCTCGATCCAGGTGAATTTATCTCCATCTCAACCGACCGCTGCACGTATTCACATCCGCATCCCAACATCTATCGGATCATAGATCCTCCCTCCGCCTCGCGAGGTGGTCCATCGCCCGAGGAGACGCTTTGTCACTCTCTCTTTGTGGCATTCTGACAACCAAGAAAACAAATGATACTTAGATTCACAATACATATCAAGAGTACTTAAACTTTTCATCTATAGGATACGTAGAAATTAACTATACTATGATGACATACAAAAGACAATTTGGAATCCTATGCTCCATGGTGTCTATTATTTATCATTTACCCAAATAACATCCCCAAAGTTCTTAAAAATCGCCTCACACCAACTTTGTCACATCCCACTTTATAGGTCGACCGGCGTTGTGTGGAATGGGTAGGCCAAGGCCACCAAAACCCGTAGCAAGCCTAAGTCCCATAATTTCACCGAAAATTCGGCAAGACCTATTCGCTTTCTGGTTAACTAATGAAAAATCCTGTTATTCGCAATATCAATCTAAAATCTACTAATAATTAACTCAAAATCTCATATCATGATATTATCTCAAATAACATAACAAAAACGACCTCAACGGTCTCATCAAAAATATCAATAAGGTTTCATCAAAAGCAAAATTTATCCAACTCAACTATTCAAAATTTATCGATTCAACCAAATAATTAACCCAATAACCAAGTTAATTCACCATGGAGCCTTCTCAAAACTTAGACTCTCATTCACCAAATAAACAAAATAATAATCCATTACGTTTCAAAGAATCAAGTGGTCAAGAAATGCCCGGATTCTCCTTCTCCGTCTACCCGAAATGAGAATCCAACCCGGGGTGAGATAACTCAGAGTAAAATACAGGTCACCACTCTGTGAGGCTAGGTACTCAAGGCCGCCTCACAAGATGGTTATGCTCAATCAATCAATCACCGTACATAGGTTATGCAAAAATAGCGGCAATATGAACAACAATATCAAATGAGTTTGTAGGTTTGAAACACTTAAATATAGTTTACCATTCATGAATCCGCATCTATTTAATTTTTATACCGAATCCATACATTCCAACCAAAGTGATCCGCAGAACGGTCAAATTTACGCCTTATAGTTTTACTACACTTCTCTAGGAAGGCACCGGGCTTTGCCCACACCCGTAGGGTACCATGTGCACATAGCCCACGAACACCTCCCATCGCTTAGGTTTTCCGTGATTCATACCATCAATGACATTAACGACATAGTTGGTACACCAGACTCAAGATGCAACAATAGATAACACCAAATACAATAAGAGATAGCTGGATCAGGTTTCGCATGAATATTCATCCGGACACGTGACTTGTGGTATATGACAAATTCAATTCAATGAATGCTCAAGAATAAGGGTCTTAATCATAGCCAATTACTACGATCAAGTCAAACAATGAAAACACCGCTTATACATTTCAAGGTGCAAGTACGATGATATAAATTTACCACCTCCCTATTAGTCCCGGCTTAGCTAGGCTATTCACCCCTAACGTGTGAGCCTTCTCCCCAACTTCGCTTTGCTATACCAATATTCATGAAAAAGAAAAGAAATATAAAGATAACGCCAAAATCATAACGAGCCATACTCTTATTATCCACTACTCACTAGCCGCTTACCCGCTTTCTATTTAATCGCCTAACTTGAGCTTTTAAATAATTTTAAAATCCCTTTTACTTTCCTACCTTCAACACTGCCTTTAACATTTAAATACCCAAAATTATAATTTAATATTCAATTTCACAACTAATTTCTTATATCTAATGTTTAATCACTAAACTCTGCTTTTTTGGCAGATTGCGATTAGTTAGTATTTTTCCTATATCTTTCTCTACCGAGGTCGAAAAGACCTAAAACCAGTGGAAAAATTTCACTAACATCCATATCTTTCCAATGATGTCAAATTGGCCCTAAAATTCGTCCATTAGGTCCTCCTATGAATCTGTTCAAGTCGACCTTCAAACATAAATTCACATTCAATCGATCCAACCCTTAATTCCACTAATTACCACCTCAATTCATTCTAAATACATTTTCCCCAATTTTTAAACATACCAGACCTAATTCATACCTCTTAGGTCACATTCTATAGATTCAAAATGCAATTTCAACCTAGCATACACATTAGAACAATTAATTCATTCCAAGTCACCATAATCGACCATCCAACAACAACCATTTATCAATTCAGCCCCTTCTCCAATACAGACCATGCAAACCAAAATTAAAACCATGGCGCTTTAATATACCTTCAGAAGTCTCCACCATGAAAAATAACAGGTTGATTCAAAGGGAATTGGTCAGAACAAAATTTTTCTTCCTTCCCGCCAGCTCGCGCCGAATAATGAATTTTTTTCTTTGTTTTCTGCTCGATTTTCTGAGGCCTAATATTTTAAAAATTAATTCAATATTTCAATTTAAGTCTCTGCGGTTTTTTTGAATTTTTAAGGCCCTGGGAATTTTTAAAAAATGTCTCTTTTGGCCCTTGGTCAACAAAATCTGGTCGACTTTTTCCTACCCGGCTTCACCGGCTTCACGTATTTCTATTATTATTTTTTATTCATTATTTTCATTAATTTTATTTTTATAACATATATTTTGACCTTAATTTTCTTCATAAAAATATCCATAATTTATTTCATTCATTGGGTATTTTTAAAATTCTATTTCGTCAACCTGCCGTAATTTGACCTTACCGGGTATATTTTTCCTAAAATTCCATTTAATTGAGAAATAATTCCTAAAAAATTATTATATAAATTCATGATGGACCTTAAAACACCTAAAAATTAAATTCCATGAAAAAAAATCATTTAAAAAAATGTTTGGGGTGTTATAGGCTACTTGTATAAGGAGCGTCAAAAAGAGATCACGACTACAATTCAGAAGAGGGATGAAAATATGGAAGCCTCCCTAAACTATAGGGAGAAGCTGTGGATTTATAGTTTGGATATTGTGCAACTCGAACATGATAAAGATGTATAATGCCTAAGGTGAATTTGAGGGTGCACTTAACTCTCTTAGAGGAAGGCAGAATGAGCTTATCAAGTTTAATGCCGGGGAAAGTTAGAATGTTTACTTACCAACAACCAGCGTAAGATAAAACAAATGAATAGCCTCAAGCTTCCATCTCTGACTTTACTCCATCTCAAGCTGGTTATTAGTATGAACCAGTAAACCTCAAAACCTCAAAATCCCAGCATCGGAAAAAGAAATGAACCAACTGCATCTCTCTCCTTAAAATTCAATCATTGTAAATAAAAGTATAAATAAAAAGCCAATTTCTGAAATTGGTGTTTTCTTGTGTTTATTATCTTCAGTTCTTCTTTCATTCGCATTTTCTATTTTGCATTGTGTTAAGCATACTCAATTTTGAACCAAGTGATTGTTGAAATAAATAATTAGGCATTCATTGTATTTAATGTAATTAAACTCGTTGAGCTGGAATACGAAAAGCTTAAATTTGAGTGTTTAAGCTGTTTAGACAAAATATGGAACCCGAAAATGAGGAACAGAAATTTAGGATTTGTGAAAACTGTGTCTTGTGTTGAATACCTTTAATATTTGTAAACTTATGAATAATGCAGGTTGTGAAATTTTTCGTTTGCTGAATCGAGATGGTAATAAATAATTCGCTTGTACTATGATGATTGGTATGAAATGAATTGATGAATCAAATGATTTCGAAGTTTTACAATAGCACAGTAATATATTTTTAAACCAAACCATAAAATCTGTAGGTGAAATTGGGCAAAGTAAGTAGAACAAAATTGAAAGTTGTGATGTCAATGACAAATAGGCTGAGATTTTAGGTTCTAAAATATCAAACGATGTCAATGTCAATCAAGCCGATAATTCTAGTTTGATTGAATGCGACAATTCGCTAATGACCTAAACTAGCACATTGGTCATAACTACCTTGAAAACTAATTCTACTTAGGTTAGGAAAACCTTATAGGATTAACTATAAATTTAGTATCAAAAGGTCCTTGAACTTGTTAGATTATTATTCAAGGTGAAATCCTAGGCGTCACAACCAACATGAAATGATTTAGGCCATCCTTAGATAGTTTGAGCCTTTCATAGCCTACCCTATAATATGCTATATGCATATACCCTAGTACATTATTTGAGCCTAAATGCCAACTTCATCATCAAAACCACATGGAAGAACCTTAACCATTCTTGAAATTCTAATATTTCAGTAAAGAACCCTGTGTTTGCCAAAAAAATTGCAAAATAAGTGCAAAAAAAGTGATTAAGAGAACAAGTTTGGGGGAGTACAATTTTTGAAAAGTAGAGAATGATGAGAATTAAGGATGTGGAACGAAAAGAAATTTAAAAAATATGTACAAAAAGAGTTGCACAACAGAAATTGAGAATCTAAAAATATGCCAGTTTCAAGGAGGAATGTGTTTTCTCTTGTAACCTTCTTCCCTTGAGCAATTAAGTCCTTAGAGGTGTTCTACACCTAGTACCCTAATGCGTAGAAAGCTTAAGAAGGCAAGACATTGCACTATCCCTAACCTTGAATAAAATGATATAAAAAAAGCTTTTGAACTGGAGAAGTTGAATTTGAAACAGAAAGTGGAGAAAGAAAGCCATAGTAGGAAACTTTGTAAAGCATTTAACCAACAAGTTTGGGGGTGCTCTTGGAAAAAAGTTCAATAGAAAAGAAAAAGGATGAGCAATTAGAAGGCGTATCGTTGAGAAGATGTATGCGCCTGGTAAACTTGAACCTTAAATGTCTAGTTATCTACCCAAATAACCAAGTTTCATACATTACAGTTTTAAAAGCACTCTGGCCTGACCCTAAGTGGTCAGGCTATGCCTACTGTTAAGACCAAATGATATATACAAATTTATGACACGTTTACCAAAGGACTATTACCTAATCCCCAGCAACGACGCCAAAAACTTGTTAAGACCAAACTGTATGATGTGATCGGCATGCCACCTTCCGGGTAATTCACATAAGAACTTGTCACCATGGCAACAATGCTAAAAATCTTGTTCATACCATTTCATAGCTAAAAAGATGGAATTGTTCTTCTTGTAAATGACTCATTTAAAATTTGTGTTCGTCTCGATCATCGTGAAGTGCAATGTGTCAAGTAATAAAAGTGATATTTAAAGTCCGAAGATCGTTCCCATGAGGAAAGACGATAAATCATAAGACTAACTACCCTAAACCACTGTAAAATCATTACTATTTTAACTCCATCGTTATGATGATAATAGGACAAAAATATAGTCCTAGAATGGAAATCCTTTTATATTCAAAAGTAAAGTTTAATTAAATTTAGGGTTATAATTCACCGAGTGGAGACAACTGACATGGATCAATTAGGTAATAATCACTTTCGTATCTTTTCGATTCATAAAGACAACTATAAATCAAACCGAGTTTGTCAAAGATGCAAGTTAATATAGTTTGGATTTCTCCCTCAACCATACTTTTCACTGATTAAAGGTTCATATTCATTTCTGAGACATGATTCTAATCAACTACTTGTAATAAGTAACCCTCTTTCTAAGATTTAAGTAATTTTCCTTTTTAGTACTTCATACTCAGATATTAGGAATAAAGAATTATCAGCTCTATGCATGATATTACGTTTCTCCAATTTGATTAACACCTCATCCTACACTTTTGATGAAAATTTCCATCTACTTGATTAGATCTTTGCTAACACGAGATTAGAATCAATTTAGCAAAAAGAGGAGAGACCTCTGAGTGATTAAACAGATACTTCATTCAACCATCCTCCAATTATAAGTAAGTTGATGATCTATCTGAGTAATCCTTCAAAGTTCATTAGTTCCATAGTATTAGTCTACCATACCCACAAGGAACTGCTCTACACTCTCAAGATTCTCCATCTCTATGTCACTTAGAGGGCCTCCTAGAAATCAGAGTGAGATACAACACCTAGCATTGGGTACGCGGTACTAGTATGGAGAACAAGTAAATTTATAAACAATACCAATCAAATAAATTCAAGAATTCTAATTAAAGCTTTCTTCCGCCTTATGTAGAAAAATGACTATCATCAATGACCCATTTTAAAGGAGCTCAACTCAACCGTCTACTCATATCGCTGACTAATTGATCGCAGTAATTCACCGAAATCATGAACGAACTGAAATAAATGAACTCCAGAAACTTTCCATCATCCATTCAAATCAAACAGTAAATGAAAAGAAGAATTTATAAAGAAATACCAGCTCGAAGCTCCGCTTCAGTACAATACCCAAATCCAAAAAATTAAAGGAAAACTAACAAAATAAAGCTACACTAAAACTAAATCTACTCAAATGGAAAATAAAAGAAAAAATAAAAAAATAAAATAGTCTTCAACTACCCAGACGTCCTGGAATTGCGGAAGGTGTGCACATTGCCCTAGAAGTGTGTATTTATAGGCTTTCCAATGTTGGGCCTCACTTCATTAATTATGCTAGATCCCCAAAATTTGTTCAAATTGGTCTCTTTTACGAGATAGAGCTTTTCGCCTTTGTCAGCCGCTTTTGTCGTAGCTTTCTTTTGTTTTCCTGTCATGGCCTGTTTTTTTTGGTTTTCTTGGATTATGTTGCGATATTTGATAATGTCGCATAAATTTTATTTACAGCCTTGCTCTTGTCGCGACAAGAATGCCTTGTGTCGTGACACCAAACATGTTTACAACCAGCTTCTCATGTCCTTGTTCTTTTGGAGTTTGTCGCCACATAATTTTCCTTATCGCGACAAACATTTACTTCTCAGCCTATCAACTTTGTTGCGATAAGATTTCTTTAAGTCCTTAGCAATTTCTATAGTGATAAGAAACTCCTTGGTCATGACATACTTTTCTTCTCTGATTCTTGTCACTTGTCGAAATGTTTGTCAAATTTTTACATAGAATTATATGTCATGGCACAATTGCTCGCCATTCTCAGTTCTTCTTCAATTTTTGTCGTGTCCTACTTTTCTCTATCGCAACTAAATTTTATCATTCCA
>JAEQBH010008367.1:0-88917 GCA_016808115.1 Tetrastigma voinierianum
CAACTCAAGACCCGATCCGAAAGTAGAACCCGACCCACTGATTGCCCCAGCAGCTTGAACCGCACCGAGTTCCTTCTGATCTTGGATCAGGGATAGGTGCCTCCGCACCCTACCCGAGGAAGTGGCACTGCCTCCCGACAAGCCACGGCATCCCAGCCCCATCCTTCCCTCTCCCCGCCCACACGTGTCTACGCTTTTCTTCAACCTCAAGCCCTAATCTCCTTGATGTCTCCTTTGAATACCGGGGGCAAGAATTTGGCTTTAACCCTCCTTCCCGCATGGGTGTCGACCCCTCGATCCTTGCCTCCGTCCAAACAACCGTCTTGTGGTAAAGCGGTACCCTTCGATTTTTCCTTTACCTTAAACTTGTCTTCTACACCGTCAACACTCACAATAGCAGAGGGGAAGGTATCACTCGGAGACTTACCTGATATCGATTCCCGATCCGAGATCATGAAAGATCTTCCTTTTTCTCCAGTCTGGCTCCGTTTTACTTCTTTAGAACTCCTCTCTTCCCTCCTGTCTTAAGCCCCGTCACATCCTTTTTCCTTTTTCTCACTCCGACATATACTTTGAACTCTTCTCTTGCTGCTCCTTTTCATCCCCCTCAATGTCTTCACTTTTCTGCATAGAGACGGTGTTGTACTTCTCTGTGTTCTTTGTTTTTTCGTCACTCAACTCCTTGCAATTTACCCTTTGATTATCCACAGCCTTTTTCACTGTCGGACAAACAGCTTGCTCCCTGTGGATTTTTGGGCTTTGGCCCATACAAAATTCTTGGCGAGGAATTGATTTTTGGGCTTCATTATTCCCTGTTTGCATGCCGAGATGTTTTATCTTGCTGGCCCACTCCCTCCCATGTGTATCTCCCACATTTATTTCCCCTAACTTCAAATCGTTGGGATACGCAGCGAAATCTCAATCACTCTTGGAAGTCCCAACGCACTTTAGACTCGGACCACCTCCATCCACCGACTCACCCCCGACTCCATTTACGGCCTCCGCCCACCGCAAACTCTTGGGCAGCCTTCCACTGCACCTCTCACGCCGTCGTCATGCTGCACTCTCTCGCCTTCTCATTGACCCCGTCAAGAAGCTCGGGTCCTGTGGAACTTTGGGATACACCCTACTTTTGGTTGACAACCACCAGTGTTCATAACTTCGCTCTCGCGAGCATATTAACCTAAGAAGGCCTTAGAAATGTACCTATTCTAACCAAGATTCGCCCAATTGTAAAGATCCTTCCTCTGCGGAGTTGTTGCTTTATCCATAACGACAAACTCTCGACCATCTCCTAATTCTTTCAAGATATCTTTCCACCACGTGCAAGGCAAGCCTACCACTCTGATCCAAACTTCAGACTCTTGTTCTTTTCTCCCTTCACAACCTGTTGACGGGGACCACCATTCAAGAAACATCGCTTCCCCCCTGAAAACTCTACTACCATTCTTCATGACCCATTCTGCCTCTTCCACCGATTCAAAACCCATAAAGAAAAGTTTCTGACTTAGTTTTTGAAAATTTACGCCCCTTCGGGCCTCCAAGCTCACTACACGCTACCAGATCGTACTAAGGGCGGATCTGTGCTTGCTCGACTTCCATCCTCCCACCAATCCATATTTGAGTCAATCTCAAAAATCCCCTTTGAAATAAACTTGCTAATATCCAGCCATATCATATCCTGGTTTCCTCTTCCTTGAGTCTTTGTCTCCCCGTCACTGTAGCCGGGCTTTTCCTTTCACCTCGCCTCGCCTTCCGAGGTAGTTGACTTTTGTTGGTTTACTTTTTCTCCATCGCTTTTCCATCGCTCCAGAAGCAGCGCAGAGCTTCCTCTAACATAATTCACCCATTTAATGTGCCATTTCGGAAACGAGCACCATGCCATCTTTCCACTATGTCTACCACCGAACAAAGAACCGCCCTCCTTCATTTTTTTCCTTAACTCCAAATCAGATTCCTTCCGTTTCTCCTCCATTCCAGTCCTCGTGTTATTTTTTGTCTGCCTTTCTCAAACGACTCAACACCCCTTTAAATAATAAATTTGTTCCTTCTTTCAAAGCTGATCTGCAAGAACTCCACCCTTCCCTCGCCTTTCTATAATAATCACCCGAGCTCTTCCGCCCTCCCCCTCCTAAGTCGAACGATGATAGTCGACGGAGAACCATCTCCGCTCCGAGCACCCTTCTCATCGAGCACTCCTCCTCTTCCCAAGTGGCAAGCTCTTTGATGGTACTAAACTTCTTGCCACCTTAACAATGGAAATTGTGAATGAGAGGGTCACATTTTGCAAACTCAACTTCTTCATCTCTTAGCCTTGATTTTGTTAAGCATTCTTTAAGGTATTTGGTGTGAATCGAGAAATGGTCAATCTCCCACCACAAATGATCACAATATGGAAACAAGATAACTTTGATCCCTACATCCCGCTGGGTGGTATTTCGCTTCATTGGATGCAAGACGCCTAGGGTGTGAGCCTCGCCTTCAAAGAAGTTCATGGTGTGACGAAGACAGAGGTGGGCAAGAACTAGGGGTTTTCAGATAATCGACCACTAACTCACTCAGAGGTGGTTAGGTTTAGTATGATCCCTGGGTCTATGGGTGGTCACATTTGGTCCAGAGCCTGTTTCCATGCTCAAAAGCCCATTGTGCCTGTAAAATTAGGTTGCAGAGAAAATTAATAAGAGGCTCAAATCTCATCTTAAAAGAAGAATACACTCATCGCCAGATCTAGCATTAGCATCAAAACAATAAAACACAAACCAAGGAAAACAAAGAATATTGTTCACATGCTTCACTAATAAAACATTCGGGTTATGCATTGATAATCATAATTTCCAAGGAGATAACTCTGTTCAACAATATAATGCATTTGTGAAGCTCACCAAAACGCGAAAATCATAAGAGGAAAATCTTGAGTGTTACCACATATAAGGTACAAGAAAGAAATCAATGTTGAATATTTTCCAACTACAAGCTAATTACACTGACTAAGAAATATTGATTGATATAGAACTTCAACCTCAAAATTCATAATTAATCAGGAAGAAGTCAGAAATACAAAGAAAACCTGAGGGAAGGAGCTAAGACACAGATAGAGGGATTGGCTTCAATAAAGATTTTGGATCCGCCGAATGCTACTTCCCACCTTCCTTAAGGCTTTCATTTTCACTCTCAACATTCCCGCTTTGTTTATCGCATGCGCCTACATTTCCATCTACACTTATCACCAGCTCCCATTCTCTCCAAACAGAGAAACAAGAAGTGCATGGATAACCTTTTCTGCTTTGTAATTGTTTTCTTCTTCAGTTTTTGTAGCCTCTTCTGATTCAACTGCTACCTTGGGGATCTCACGACCGATGTTTAAAACCAGAGCCACAACAGAGTCAGAAACCATGTCGCTAATAGGATCTGATCTCCAGTGCAATGAAATATGCTTCTCTGACTCATACTTCATCACAACCGCTCGTGACACTAAAAGTCGACCCTCGATTTTCATCTGCAATGACTCCACACTCTCAAATATCTCTGCTTGCAATTTATGCTTCAATACACCTAAGGCACCAAGCAGTATACAGTGAATCCTCCGAGATATTTGTCAGATAAATGCAAGAAGACACGAGATCATCAAGTGCCATTATCCGATAAGTGAACGCTTTCTTTTACTGGGGCAGAAACCGATACATCGACTCGGTGGGTCTTTTCACCACCCTCCCAATGGTTTTTTCCATTTGTGCTGAAAATACATCTCAACCGACCGACAGTTTTTCGGTGAAATAATTTTGGTGTTGCGGTCAAAGAAATCGGTGATAAGCTTCTCGTTTAAGCCTCCCTATCTCATTCCACGATGAAGATCTAAAATGCGAATACTTTGCACTGCAGAATCTATGATTCGTAACAATGTCTATGCTAGAAAGATATAAGCTTAAGAATGAGGTAGTAGATGTTTCGCAGATAATTTCAAATAAGAAACTCCAAGATAGAGCACAGAGCAAACTGCAAATTTAAATAAACGATCTAAGCTAATCTGTGATACATGGACCATTTCGTGCCTTCAAAAAGGAAGTACAAGAGAAGGATTAGAAATCAAACAAATTTCGATATAGTGATACTGTTACCGTTCCAACTAATTTTCCATGGAATAAAGCATCATTGAAACTTTAAAGATAACATTAACCAAAAAATTTAGAAACTTAAAATAAAAAGATTAAAAAACCCAAATCTAAGTCCCTTACAACCAATCAGGGAAACATATGCATTTAGATTAGCTTCAAAATTAGTTTGAACAATGAAAGGAAATTAGAGGAAACTATTACTAGTCTCCAAAAAGGGGAGAATGAAACATACATCTACAAACAAAAATCAACTCACCTCAATTTTATCCATGGAGTGAAGAATGTCTTGTTCATCATATATACATATCTTCAACTAAACATTTTCACTTCTCACATACTGCACAAAAGCAACTCAGTAGATAGCCTTTGTCGTATGTGTCATAAAACTCGCCTTCGATGTGGTCTAATGAACAAATTCAAATATTTTAGCTAAATTTTATAGGCAAAGTAAATAGCATAAATTTTAATTAAATAAATGGCCAACCTTCAAAGAAATCTGTATGATGCAAAGATGATCCAAGTGAGTTCGCACAAGAATGAACACATTACAATGCAAGAGGGCGGGAGAGCACATCTAAAAGAACAGGCAATTTTACATGAGAAAGTATAGTAGATAACCAAAAAGGAAAACTGAAGATGAAAGTTCTAAAAAGTTTCAAGATTGACAAAAGTTCATTAACATGACAAGACATGCAAGATACTGAATGAAATGATCATTAAGAGCATATGGTGCTACATACCACAGCTAAGAGCACTGCCCAGAGATAAGTATGAGATTAACATAAACCCATTCACCGAAGAAAACAATGTCAGGAAGTCGAACTCCTCGGGAAAATTCAAATTTTTCTCGAGAAAGCGTGTAAAATAGTAATTTCGATCAACAGAAAATTAGAATTTTCTAGATATCGATGACCTAAACGGAGTTCCTCCGTTGAAATCGCCTCGAAATCTAACTACCATGTCGACTTCGTTGGATTCCGAGACAATGGAATTTCACGTTTCGAAACGCAAAGGCCTGATAACACATGGCATGGCTAGTGGGATGCCACATGGCACCCCAAGAGAGTGACACATGGCAAGATCCATGTGGTGCACTTGAATGTGTGGCTCACAATTAGCCACATGAAAGATGATGCAATAAAGGAAATAAAGAAATAAGGAAATAAGGAGGAAAAACATGGACCACATATGGTATGAGGAAAGCTGGTGAAGTTTCCTCGACCAATTCACAATGCAAATCCAAGAGGGGGAGAAAAAGAAAAGCAAAGAGAAAAGGAAAAGAAGGAGGAACAAAACAAAACAAGCTTCGTGGGAAAGAAAGGAGAAAGGAGAAAGAGAAATTGAGGATTTCCCGCTTCCGATGGTCGGTTCGACAAACCGAAGACTAAAGTCGTACACGCAAAGATGATCTAAGGACACTGGAAAAACTTGAAGTTTCGACAAACTCCATAAGGTAGGGAATTTTCCTACTCGGTTTATTTTAAGCCTAAAGGCCTTATAATGGTATGGGCTATCTATGGGAGGCCATGAGAGGCCATATTATTTAGTTCCAAAACTCGACCGAATGGTAGAGGATTTATGATCGGGGTTTCACACACCAAGACTGCTAGAGTTGTTTGAACCGAACCAAAAAGTTTCCAAGTTTTGTGTTGTGTTTCATGATGTGTGGGATGTTTGGAACCAAACTGGTTCATGTTTGTGAAGGACCGCGGCAGGTCTCGTTGGAAGGGTCCAAGATCAGACTCATGTGTAAGTTATCATACATGAATAACATGTTGTGTGAAAAGTATCATGTTAGTAGGTGCTATTTGGATGTATTAACATGGATTGCATGGATGTAAATTATAATTATCTATGATATGTAAATGTTTCATGTAGCACTCATATATACATGTAAATATGAAGGAAAATGCATTGGCATCAAGGTATTCATATACCTGGCCACATCGTCAAGTCAAAGTGTGGGTATGGTAATCGGAAAACCCCTAAAAGTCCACATTTCCTATGGAATGATAAAACGGTAATTTCGGTTGAATATCCGGAATTTTTCTAGATCTTGGATAACGAAACGGACTTCACCATTGGAATCGTCTCGCGAAATCTAGCTACCACATCGACTCGCCGACCGACAATGGACTTACGCTTTTCGAGGCAACTGAGGTAAGGCGACACTCGCACATTTTGGAGGGCCCAAGAGGTGCCATGCGGTCTTGTGTAGAGTTATTCAAACATGAGCCTGGCGGGGCCATGGTGGGACACATGGCATGAGTTATTGGAGGAAAATCCCAAAATAGAGGATAAGTGGATAAGGAAATCCAAGTCAACCAATGATAGCTTGACATGTGGCATGAGAGGACAAGTGCTCTTGACCCAAGCTCTCCCAACTGGATTTGGGAGAAGGAAAAGGGAGGGAAAAGAAAAGAGAAGGTTTTTAGAAAGAGAGTGTCTACCTTCTCTCTAGATTTCCCGGCGTTTGGACGGTCGAGCCTCGGTCGTGAGAAAGAGGAGAAGTCGGCTGAACCGCAAGAGCTACGCGTGACACCTGCTGTGTGGAGTTTCTCGATTAACTTCTAGAGGTAGGGATCTTCTCCCTACTTGTTTTATTCTTTGCCAAGGGTCATTTTAATGGATGAGGATTTGCTAAGGCCCGATGGCCGTGAGCCGGGTTCCAAAGATTTGACCAAGTGAAGAAATCCTCAGAGGAGCTAGACAGCCCACTGATCGCTTCAGGTGGTTTCAGGTGGATAAGACATTGTCATTTATGAATAACATGTTGATTGTAGATTTTGGCGGGTAGTTCCAAGATGAATTGCCGATTGTATATTAGCTCATGAGCTAATTTTTATGTTATTGTTATGAATAAATAACATGTAGTTAGTAAGTGAATTTTGTTAATATATGCATGATTGATATATTAGCATGTGTCAGATGTTTTACTCTGATTGTTCGTGCCATTACATGAGCACTTAGGTGGGGAGTAACCCAAGTAGGAAAATTTCACTACTAAGCATTGCTCACCTCGTCGAGAAAACTATTTCAGTAATCAAGACACACTGGGATGGACGATCCGAGGCCTTAGAGGCGAATAGAAATGGCCTAGTATGGCCTTATCTTGTATTTTTGTAAAATTTTGAAAAGAGACCTTGCATTGATAAATTGTAATTAAAAACATACTTGTAATTAAATCTTTTAGGTATAAAATATATATTTTGATGAGTATGGATAATGGGCCCTACGTGGCCATTTTATTTCGTGATGTGTCTCATGATGTGAGATCGCACAGATTCGCAGTCGACGGTGGTCAACTAGACACCTGGACTGAGACATCACAGCCGCATCGAGCATAGGTATACGAATACCTAGGGCTCGATGGGAAACGGGTTAGATCATGCATCCATTGTGCATTTTGATAAATTAATTGTGATGTGTGTTTGAATTGTGTGAAATTGTATGCTTGGTAAATAGCATATAGGGAAAATGTCGAACACTAGGGTCGAGAAAATAAAACCCCTAAGGTTCGGTAGAATTACGCGTAACTACCCGTAATGAAAAATAATAATAATAATAATAATTTTCTGGACAATCATTCCAGTTTTTGAACATGAACAGAGTGTGTTTTGTGGAATTCTGGAAGATTATTCCAGTTTTTGCACAAGAAAAAGGGCTAAAATTAAACTCTTAAAATTTTGAGTTGTAAAATCGCAATTGTTTAGGCCATCGTGACCTGTATATGGGCGTGAAGTTGCCAATGGAGGATTTTGAAAAAAATATATATATATATATATATATACAAGGCGTAAGCCGGAATGGCTACCGCCAAATCCTAGCATCGGGTCGCCACCCGGCCTAGTCGTGGACCAAAGAAGGCGCCCGCAGCAAGCGCGTGGGCGGGTGGCGCAATACGCGAAATACAAGACGACAGTTGCCAAGACGCCACGACTGGGCAACACGCCGCGCGAATTTTGGTCGGTGTTGGACCAAATGGGGCCCTTCGTCGCGGATACGAATTTCAAGTCGTGACATGGGCTGGATGGGGCGGAGGTCGACTTAGCTTTGAGTTGCGACCGGTTTAGTCTTTTGAGGAGGTCGCTGGCTGTGTGATTTGAGTCGCAGGCTTAATTCGGTCTCGACTCGATTTACAGGTCGCTGACGGTTGGAAGCCTTAGGGAGTAGCCTTGAGTCGCAACCTGAATCTTGCGTCGAGACCTGGCTGGGCTGGGTAAGACCCGGCCGGGCCATATTAGGAAAAGGGTCGCCAGAGGTTGGGATCAACATTCAGGTCGCACTGGCTCGTCAGCCTGAGGTCGCCACTAAGTCAGCGCCGACTGGCCGGACCGGGCATTGCTGGCATCGCAGGACATCGCCATTGAGGTCGCGAATTTCGCTTTTGAGGTCGCCACCGCTCAAGAAATCGGGGGTCATGACCTCATTTTCAGTCGCGACTGCTCGTCAGATTGGAAGGAAACGTCGCCACCCCGCTTTCGAGGTCGCGACTGGATCGGATCGCTGAGGTCGCAGAACTCGAATTTTGAAGTCGCCATTTCGCCTAGGCCGTTGGTCGGACTGCGTCACGCACTGGGCTTTCGGTCACATAGGCGCGCAGCGAGCAAATACAAGCAGCAACGCACGCACGCACTCGGGAACTGCGGCGCATGCGCGTGCGCGACCGGGTTCTAGGTGCGCGACCGCACACAACCCGCTTTTGTGACAAAGCGGCACCGCTGAAGGTCAATATTGGATCATCAAGCCATGGATGCACCGCTCATGAACACTGCTCGTGGATTCCAAAAAAAACAATGAAGACAATGTTCGTAATCTCGAGATGAATTTCTCGATTTAAATCGAGTCAAAGAGCACAACAATAATCGTTTTACAAAGAACCACTGTACAAAAAACACTTCGACAAGTAGACATAATTTGAAATCAACTATTTAAAAACATGATATGAAATCAAGCCACTAAGGTTTACAAGAATGTACAAGTTCCCAATAAGTACGAAGATGTCAAATGTTAAAATTTGACATTATTAATACAAAGGTTACAAATTCCTATAAAACATGTAAAACCGTGAATCAAAAACCATCAGAAGTAATAATAAGCTTATTTTACCTACGACATGAACCTTCATGATAATCGGGTTTGGTGAAAATACCGTGTTCAAGTGTTCAAATCATGGATGCAAATAGAACCGGAGATAAAGATTAGCTTTTCCTCGAGCTCCTACTCTGAGCTAGAAAGGATTGGGTTGAGTTTTGGGAGGTTCCAGGTTCAAGACCTGGCCAGGACGATAAACAATCGTGTATAAAAGGTATTTTTTTTCAGAAAAAGGAAAACTGGGAGCTAGCATTGGAACTTTGCAGAGATTGGGAGCATACTTTGAACGGGAGCCAAACTCACTGCATCAGACACACTCGAAAGCAGACCGTGTCTTACATACTGGGACTACATGAAACATATAGTCCGAATCAGGTATTAGTATATCATTAATTCAAAACATTGCCATATAGTCATAACACATATTATACAAACCCAAAAATTGAGCTAGTAACGAGAGAGGTCAATTTATGGAGCACAACACTCCATATAGGAGGTTTCAGCCACTAAGGTCCAAACTGCATCATAGCTGTGCTATGAGTTGCTTCCTTTAATCAGGCATTGTCTACAGACCTCAAGTCCTTCATCTTGCTCCCAAGCAAGGCCAGGTCCACTGTACATGTTCTTCATTAAAAGAGTGTGCGATTTATCAGGAAAATAATGAAGTCTTTCAAGATTCTTGCTCATACCAACAAACTCCGCTAAGTACAAAGGACGCTGAGTTTTATCTCGCCACACATAACTCGTTTAATTAGACCTAACAATCTTCTTTCGTGAAAATATAAATACCAGGCAAGCCTCACAAGAATCCATCAGCCACAAAAGGAAATAACCAATAATAGAAAACAGAATGAATAGAAGTCAACCCGTTTCGCATCAAACAAGTCGTCTGCCACTCAGTACCTCATGAAATCATCGAAAAACGTTGTCTGTGGCTTCCCAATAGATAGAACAAAGGTGAACCTAGAGTGACCATCATGAATCCGCAAAGAAAAACATTATTAGATTCAAATTTTCCATAACACAGAGCAATAACTATAGTAACGAGGTGTCAACCGTTGATATAATTACAGAATTTTACTCCCAAACAGTTGATCTCCATCTTTAAAATCCCATCTTTCTTCTGACAAATTATCCATTCCCGTTATAATTTTACTATCTTTCTATATCTCAACATCATATCATTCAATCTATCTTCCTCATTTAACCCGCAATTGATTTCCGATAAACTGTCAATTCATTTAACCAAGATCAAGAAGAGCTTCCAAAGATGACATGCAAACAACCATTTCAGAAAGTGTCATTAGTAGAAGTATAACTTAGTTAAAGACACGCCCTAGAACTGTACTCACCCCGTCTTTCCTAATTTCTTTAACCACCCAAAACAAATTTAAAGTGAATTCTCCAACCAAAATTTCTGTCTCTACTAACAATGCTTGCTTTGAAAAATGGGCACATCACATTTATGCTTTCATTTAGAGTTAATTTTCCAGATACTACATAAATATTTCAAATAAGAGGAAGAAAGGTACTTTTGAAACAATTATGCATCAGCCTTCTCGCATGTACCCAATGTCCTTGAGATTCAAAATGTCAAGTTTCCTCCTTTTCCCCACACTTCCTTAGCGACCAAACATAAACATAAAGAAAATTTCCCGAGAAATTTGCTAATATATATATATATATATATATACACACACACATATATATTGCTGCTGAGAAAAAGATAAGTCCCTCCAAAATGCTAAACAAACAGTCCTATTCCTCAACGATGAATATAAGCACATAATCCAAAAATGACCTTACATCTGACTATCCGATTTCTTCCATTCGCCCTTCTTCCCTCAAAGAATCAAACACAATTTAAAGCAAAATTTCACACTGCAAACTTCAAATATGCATTTTTCTCATAGGTAACCAATTAGAGTACTTCATCAAGTAACACTACATGCCATAAAGCTTTTGAGTCCAATTCACCATCAATATTCCGCTCTCCTTTTTCCCACTTCCTAAGAATCAAACACAAGCCAATTATAAATCGAGAGACAAAGAAAAAGATTTTCGTCTAAATAAAATCAATCATTCTGATGATAAAACAAAATACACATGGAGAAGTGAGACCATCGCCAGTTTTGCCTCCATGACCAAGCGGCCAACCCAATGTAATCATGGAAAATGTTTCTACAGGCGCCTCTGACAGAGTGCTCACAACTGCTGCATTGTCAGTCGAGATCGGGGATTGACACACATAAGCATGCTAATGCTATCTTCACTGCAAATCACTACCACCACCCACTTCATCCACGTAAGGTGAGGGCGCTTGTCCATAACGCCATTTAACAACCAACGGTCACAGTGAATCGGTACGAGGACGAGGACGGCGAGGACGCCGATGATAATGTGAGTCGAAACCATGTCGCTAATAGGATCTCGACATCTCCAAAGGCAATGAAATATGCTTCTTCGACTCATACTTCATCACAACTCGCTCATGGACACGAAAAGTCGACCCTAAGATTCTTCTTATCCGCAATGACTCCACACTCTCAAATATCCGCCAAATTTATGCTTCTAATACACCAAAGGCACCACCGCAATAGTAATCCGGGAGATATTTTCGTGGATAGTCGCGAGAAGACATGGAGATCATCATGCCATTATCTCGACAAGTGAACGCTTTACCGTGAACCACGACGTATTCACCGACTTCAAGTGTCTTTTTCACCAATTTCCTAATGGTTTTTGCCATTTTCTCGTAGCTTGAAATACGTGGAGAATCGTATGATCTCAAGAAAGAAAAAGATGACAATCTTCTTCGCGAGAATAGTCTCTAGTGTAAAGTACTCGAACACCAGCAACATCAGTCATGAACATGGCAGCTCCAAGGACGTGCCCAACTGTTTAACACCAAAATCGTATACCATTTACTTCTAATGTCTGATGGAAACCAATAACTCGCAGTAAGATGGATTTAATTATAGTTACAGAACATTAAATGAGATAATAAAATTAAGTAACACATCTAGTCAATTGTTGTAAATGTCCAAACAATTAAGAATGTGTATTAGGATTATAGGCAACCGATATTTTGGCATATGAGAAATACACACACCATATTGCTTCCTTTTTTTTTCAGAGCAATTTTTATATTTTTATTAGATTGGTGTTATGTAACATGTTTGAAACTATAGTTTAACAATAACATAATACCGAGGTGGAGCACCAAAAAGATCAATATTAGAAGTATAGTCAATTAAATCTTAATAGACTACCTCGCTATATTAGTATTATTTGGCCAAAACGCCCTATGTTGAAGACAAAACCCAATTAATCTAATAGAAGGAGAAGAACAAATCTACAGATGAAAATCTAAAATGCAATTCGCACTCCTAGTAGAATCTATGATTCAGTAAGAATGTCTATGGTAGAAAGATTTAAGTTTAAGAATGAGGTAGTAGATAAAGTTTCACAGATTAATTTCAATATAGACCCGAGATAGAACATTGGGAGTTAAACTCAAATTAACTAAACAAATCTAAGCTAACTGGTGATACATGGAATTATTTGTGCCTTCAAAAAGGGTACATATGAGGAAGACATAGACATCAAAACAAATGATGAGGATACTGGTTTCATCGCTCAATCCAATGTCATGGAATGGGTAATTACGAATTCTGAGAAGATAATGATGACTGGGGTAATGAGAATCAGAAAAAGTTAAAAGATTAAAAGAATCAATCAAGTCCTTATAACCATTCAGAAACAGTATGGCCGATTAGCTTCAAAACCGGCCTGACAATGAGAGGAAATTAAAGGAAACTATTACTAGTCTCTAAAAAATGAGAATAAAACATACATCTAGAACAAAAAATCAACTCACCTTAATTTATCCATGGAGCGAAGAATGTCTCGTTTCATCATACAACATATCTTCAATCGAAACTTTGCCTACTTTCATAATCGACAAAAGCAACTTGTGATAGCCTTGCTGCAAGTGTCATAAAAACCGCCCTTCAACGTGGTTCAATCGAACAACAAATTAAAATATTTTAGCTTAATTTATAGGCAAAGTAATCGCATAAATTTTAATTAAATGTGGCCGACCTCCTCCGTGAAATATGGTGCGGGATGCAAGATGATCCAAGTGAGTCATAGAAATGCAACACATTACAGTGCAGTAAAGTGGAGAGCACATCTAAAAGAACAGAGGCAATTTTATATGAGAAAGTAGAGTAGATAACCAAAAAGGAAAACTGAAGATGAAAGTTCTAAAAAGTTTCAAGATTGACAAAAGTTCATTGACAAGACAGACATGCACATACTGAATGAAATGATCGTTAAGAGCATATGTTGCTACATACCACTTAAGAGCACTCGGTCGCAGATACATGCGTGGGATTAACATAAACCTATTCACTGAGAAGAAAACAATGCTGAGCAAAGCAATGGGAACTTCAACATAATCAAAGAAGGTGAACGATTGAGGATTTTCCAAAGGAATTTTAGCTGATAGATTTGATTAATGTAGCCTCTCGGGCTCTCAAGTACGAAAGTACATGTTCAAGTGTGAGTAGGACACTTTATACAGAGATGCAAAGGGTAGTCCATTAACCTCGTGATCATCCTAGAAGGCCAGAAAAGAAACCTCTAATCCTGAGTGGTCTTATAACAATGCTTACAATATCAAAATGACCATACCCAGGATTACAGTATAAAAAACAATAATGATATTCTCTAAACTTCATTTCTCAAGTCAGCAGATTACTAAGTTATAAAAACAAATAACATTACAATATTCAACAATGAAAAAGAACATACTGTGTCACCAAATGGTACCCGATCTCTTCAAAAACAGAGCAGATCGAAGATGATCAAGCCGTATAGCGATAGTCGTGAGGTCAGATCACAACCAATTTATTGGTCAATTATAAACTGAGAGACAAAGCAAAAGAGATTTTCATCTTAATAAAATCAACCATTCCGATGATAAAAAAACAAAAAATACACTTGAGAAGGAGATCCAGTCACTAGCTCGCCTCCATGACCACACAAAGCAAGGAAAAAAAAGAACCAAATATTGACAAGAGAAGATACATGATGTCTGTGAGTCGCCCACCAAATCTTTATACGTTAAAGGGAATAGTTGTTTTTGGTCATCATTTTTCTGTGAATTATTCCAGAACAATTCATTCCATCGTTTCAAAAAAAAAAAAAAAATGTAGAAATGACTCACAGCAATTAGATTACAATATCAAAACAATAATGATATTCTCTAAACTTCATTTCTCAATTCAAATAGACATTAAGTTATGTAAAAACAAAGCTTCAACATTACAATATTCAACAAGGAAAAGAACATATCATGTCATCAAAAGGACATCAATGGTTGAAGGATCAATCTCATCAAAGTATAAGCGTACCATGCCTCGAGTATACTGTCGAGAATCACATCAAACTATCACCATATAGAACATGACCAAAATAAACAAACAAATTAAAAACCTAATGTTGAAAAATGGAAGGAAAAACTAAAGAACTACAAAATAAAAGCTTTTGACAATACTATGGTATACCAAGATGGTTTTCCCTTTATAGAACATGTGACACAGAACGACTCCACTTCATTCCTGCAAGACTTGGGAGGTATCCGATCTCTCCAAAATGTGAGCAGATCAAGATGATCAAGCCTTGTGAAGTAGGCAGACATAGTCGTAGTCGATCACAACCACTGCTGGTCAATAATAAATCGGTAGATAAAGAAAAGAGATTGCCTAAATAAAAACTCAATCATCTGATGATAAACAAAATCATATGCTGGAGAAGTGAGGACCGTTAGCTTAGTTTGTGGCTCATGACCAAGGAAGCTTCACCCAATGTAATCATGGAAAACGGTTTCATAGCTTATGGCTCTGCATTGAGAAAAAGCCCCGCCAATCAAGGTATAGTCAATAGATCGGGATTGGCCACATAAGCATGCTAATGTTATCTCATCGCAACTCACTGCATCTCACCTAATTTCATCCACAGGAGGTGAGGGGCGCTTTGTCCATGGTACACACATCATTCACGCCCAATGGTCAGCAAATACATCAGAAGAGACGAGGATGAGGAGGAAGACATGATAACAGTGATGATGAGTTCACCAGGATGTTTCCATGCTACTACTTCCATTGTTACAACTCGGCTATAAACATCCGTTTTATTATCCACCTTCATCCTATAAGCAAGTTCTGCCAATTAAGAAGATTACATCATGCTCATTTCGCTTAAGAAATTATAATAGTATAACTAACGCACTAATTAAGAATGGTACTGAGCAAGCAACTAAAAAAGTTCTGTAAATGAAGTCCAATTAGATGAGTCCGCTTATAAGCCTAGTCACAGTCAAGCCTGAGACATGGGCTTCATATTCGAATCTACCGTAACATTGCTACCGTTATGTCTCGATGAATTATCGGAGGTGAGATTTCACGGGTGCATAAGATAAAGCTTCTTAATGCACTTTCTTTCAATGTTTAGCCTCACAATCCACTTCTCAAGTTTTCTCTGGTCGCTTCTTCATCGCGTTTTTTAGAATGTTTCTAAGCTCCTTTCCATAAACTCATAAATCAAAAATGAGTTCGAAAGCAAATGGAACTAAGCCATAAAGTTTCTGACAATGGCCATGGCTGCCTTATCCGTGTTAGAGCATGAATCTCGCTAAAGCCTTCAAATCAGCCATATCTCCACCATCTTGATCTGATGAGTAGTGTGAAGCTTTTCACAAGAACAACCCGGCCATTTGGCAACTCTTCTACTTGTAACAAAGGCTATCCTCCAGTGCCACATAATTTGAACTCGAAATTGTCGGGCTCTCAGATGATGTGATCATACAACAATTCCCCATCATGTCCCCATATTGCAAAT
The DNA here is from genome assembly GCA_016808115.1 of Tetrastigma voinierianum. Lineage (NCBI taxonomy): Eukaryota > Viridiplantae > Streptophyta > Magnoliopsida > Vitales > Vitaceae > Tetrastigma > Tetrastigma voinierianum. The sequence goes on from JAEQBH010008367.1 coordinate 16,113, forward strand.
AGATCTTTGACATCGGCGGCTTCAAGTGTAGACTTGGTTGTTTTCTTCCTCAATTTTTGGACAAGAAAATAAATGCCAATGTGCTTTGATAAGAACAATAGAGTGTCCCATAATGAGGAGCAAGATGATCACACGTAAAACTTCGTGGCCTTCTTCCGATCAAGATGGCTTGAGATGAGGATATTATTACCACAGAGAGACCTTTATTATTTCAAATGCCTTAAAATGGAGTGCAGCGGCTTTGATGTTGTAGAGGACCTTCCAACCGGCTGGTAGGATATATCAGCCGGAGCGTCAGGCTAACTACCATCAAAAGTGTGGGATGGGAGTTTTTAAAGCTTCGCTACGGAGAGATTCAACGCTCCAAGTACCGCATCCTCCAAGCAATGTGGAATCTCTCCTCACAACATATTTTGACTAAGATCAAGACTCAAAGACGAAGCAACTTTCCACTCTCACTCCGAATGTTATCCGTGGATCCACTCCCACTCAAGTTCAAGGACGATAATTTTGAAGTTCTATTTCTTTTCGGGGAATTTGACCGCTAAGTTGTTCGATCCTGTAAAGTTTGAAGATCTGCCACTTTTCCCACTCTTAAAGGAATGCTTCCCGAAGTATCGCTGTTAGTCACAGAATAATTCGAACAATAAGGGCAACATACCCAATTCTTTTGGGATCTTCCCGCTCAAATGGTTTGAGGAAAGATCAAGTCGTTATAATTGAGTGGCTCTCCGAAGTTGAGGTGGTATGGCACCAGAAATATTGTTGTTGGAGATGTTCAAGTGTGTTAGGTTGTGGTAATCGTCCTCATTTCTAAAGTCACTTATAAAAATTGTTAATGCTTTAGATCATTATAATTCAGTTTGGGGTATACACCAAAAACCTTCTCAGCTATGTCTCCGTGAGTTGGTTCTCTTTCTGCCGAACTCGATTGTTAGTGCAAATTTTCAAAGCTCTCTTTTGGTATGTGGACCCTGAAATGGTTCCCCAAAGGCGTAAATTTAAGGCGTTCTTACCAAGGAAAATCTGCCTCGTAGTCAAGCAATGAAGTTATTGTCAAATAATTGGTAAATTTTTTCAAATGAGTGATATTATTCATTTCCAGAAGGCACCACGAGTTTGTTATGAATTATGACCAAAATAGGTTAAGCCGGACAAGTTTCCTATGGAAGTCGGTATTGAACCATTTGAGAGATTGTTAAATGACAAATCAAGATCATTAAGAGATCTTAATTCCAATTTCTGGAGGAAATGGAACCGGAGTAGTTTGTTCGTATGGAAGAGGTAAATGTGGTTAAATTCTCATGTTAATGCAAGTGAAGGAGGGATTGGACCAAAGAGATTGTTAGTTACTGATAATTGAATTATTAAGATCTTAACATTCACTTCGAGGAATGGAACCAGACAGTTTGTTCCTAAAAAGGTACAATGTGGTTAAATTCCTCAAGTTACCTATGGAAGGAGGGATTGGACTGCTGAGATTGTTAATTTCCAATTGAAGATCATTAAGAGATTTTAACAAATGAATTTCTTGAGGAATGGAACCGTAAAGCTCATTCATAGCAGCAGAAAATAGTTAAGTTTTTCAAATTCCTATAGTAATAAAGAATTGACCCTCTAAAATTATTAGGAAGCCAAAGATAAGTGCTTAAGTGATGTTAAAACCCAAGTTGTTAAGGTATTACACCAGTGAAATGATTAGAACCCAAGATCAAGAATTGTGGATTAGTTTGGAAATATTACCAATATTGGTCAGAATGTTCCATGGAGGGAGTTGTTAGACAAATTAAGAGTAAGGAGGTCAGAGAGATGAAAATTTGAGATTTTGGAGAGTACCTTTCAAAACCACAACCCCTGAAGGTCAAACTGGAGATATACTCTGACTCATGACAAGCCAATTCGAACCAATGATGGCAGGAATTGTGTCCCAAACCAAGATGAGGAGTAAACTCAAGTTCGACATCAAGGCTAACATGTTAGAAGAGCAAGCCTTTGATCTTGTTCAACTTTGAAATAGTAAATTTGCAAAAGTAGAGCGGGTGTGAAATGACATGGAAGGACATATTGAAGACAAGGGAAAAGAAGAAATATGAAAAGTAAGGAGGGTGATGAGTCGAGAGAGTATGAGTAGGGATGAAGATATTGATGGGCCATTATCGAGCTTTGGTAGAGATGAAGTATTACAGGGTGTGTGCATGAGGAGAAATGAAACACTTACTTATAAACTTAAGTGTGATACATTCGGCATTCCCATTGTTTGGTGTTTACATCTAACTCCCTTATCCCACTACAATTAATGGACTGAAACATGTAATGTCAACTTCATACTTTTTATTTTCTTTATAAAAATAGCGATGAGCTCTAAATGACAGCTTTTAATGGGATGATATTGAAGACAAAGGGAAAAGAAGAAATATGAAAAGCAAGGAGTGGTGATGAGTGAGAGAGTATGAATAGGATGAAGGATATATTGATGGGCCACATTTAGCTGCTGCTGAGATGAAGCTATTAGTAGCAGGTGTACACGAGGAGAAAATGAAACATCATTTATAAACTGTATGATATCTGGCATTCCCATTGTTTGGTGTTTACATCTAACTCCCTATCTCCACATAATTACTTGAATTGAAAATATGTAATGTCAACTCATACTTTTTTTTTATTTTCTTTATAAAAAAATAAAGGGATGAGCTCTTAAATGACATGAAGGATGATATTGAAGACAAAGGGAAAAGAAAATATGAAAGCAAGGAGTGGTGATGAGTCGAGAGAGTAAGGAAATAGGATGAAGGATATTGATGGGCCATTATTGAGCTGGTAGAGATGAAGCTACACAGGTGTACATGAGGGAGAAAATGAAACACTTATTTATAAACTTAAGTGTGATACATTCATTCCCATTGTTCAAGTTTACATCTAACTCCCCATTCCACTGCAATTACTGGAATTGAAAATATAATGTCAACTTCATACTTTTTTTATTTTCTTTTATCAAAAATAAAGGGATGAGTCGAAATGACATGGAAGGATGATATTGAAGACAAAGGGAAAAGAAGAAATATGAAAAAGCAAGGAGTGGTGATGAGTCGAGAGAGTAAGGAGTAGGATGAAGGATATTGATGGCCAATATTATATTGGTAGATTAAGCTATTACAGGTGTACAATGAGAAATGAAACACTTACTTCATAAACTTAAGGTGTAGATATATCTTGCATTCCTATTGTTTGGTGTTTACATCTAATCCCCCTCTATTCCACCAGCAATTAATGGAATTGAAAATATGTAATGTCAACTTCATATACTTTTTTATTTTCTTTTATCAAAAATAAAGGATGAGTCGAAATGACATGGAAGGATGGATATTGAAGACAAAGGAAAAGAAGAAATATGAAAGCAAGGAGTGGTGATGAGTCGAGAGAGTAAGGAGTAGGAAGGATATTGATGGGCCATTATTGAGCTGGTAGAGATGAAGCTATTACAGGTGTACATGAGGGAGAAAGGAACACTCTATTTATAAACTTAAGTGTGATACATCTTCAGATTCCCATTGTTCGTGTTTTCATCTAACTCCTTTACTCACTCATAAACTGGGTTGAATTTGAAAATATGTAATGTCAACTTCATACTTTTATTTCTTTATCAAAATAAAGGGATGAGTTTAAATATTATGGAAGGATGATATTGAAAGACAAAGGAAAAGAAGAAATATGAAAAGCAAGGAGTGGTGATGAGTGAGAGAGTAAGGAGAGGGATGAAGGATATTGATGGGCCATTATTGAGTCAGTAGAGATGAAGCTATTACAAGGTGTACATGAGGAGAAAATGAAACACTTATTTATAAACTTGCAAGGTGATACATTCGGCATTCCCATTGTTTAAAAGCCATCGGTCCCCTCATTCCACTACAATTAATGGAATTGAAAATATGTAATGCTTCAAATTTCATACTTTATTTTCTTTTATCAAAAATAGTCCTATTTTTTTATAAAATTAAACACCCGTAATTACATAAAAAATAATTTAAAATATTACTTTTATTTTAATTAAAATAGACTATTGCAAATTACATAGTAAAATAATTAAAAAATTCCTTTTTTCACTCTCTTTGCCCACATGCTCTTCAAATAACATGTTTAAAAATTATGATTACAATTCTTTTAAGTGAAGGCTCAATGTTGATACAAGAAGTCCATTTAACAAACACTACTTCAGAGATATGTTGTATATATATATATATATATATATATATATATATATATATATATATATATATATATATATAGGTATATATATATATATATATATATATATATATATACTGATCCTAAAGAAATTTGGAAGAAAAGATGTCATGTCATTCTGGGCATCCGACATATGTTTAGTGCATGGGCCAAATTGCCTAATTGCTATCAAATATTAAAATTTAAATCATTATCAACTCAATAACCTCTAGTACAAACCAACCACTAAAATAACTACTCTATGCTTGACTCCTTTAAAGTTATTGCCTAGCAAAGCTAGTTTCAACGATCTGATCTTTATGTTTGCTTCTCGAAAATATAAAAGAAAAATTGCATGTGTTAGGAAAATATGTTGGTATGGATCTTAGGTAAAATTGTGCTACTTTGTTTCACTGCTTAACTAGGGCTATAAGAGGGTGTAAATAAGGGATGCTTCAGAATTGTTGTCTACAAGTTAGAGCATCAACAGTGATAAAACTTTTCATATTCAATCAATCCGATTTTAAGCAAATATTCAAATCATTACAATATTCAGGGACAAATAAGGAAGACTAAAGATAATATTGAGTAATCAAATCTCAAGATTGATCACGCTTGGTAAGTTTTCTATGGAAAATATTCTATTATGATATTTATGGAATAAAATCTAGATAATAAAGGGATAATTGCAATAGTTAAGGAACCTACAATAAACATGTTGGAGATCATCTTGCAAATCAAGAGAATCATTAAAAAGATTATGAATAACAAAATTATTGTTCACAGCTTCACTAATAAAACATTCCAGGTCATGCATTGATAGTCATAATTTATGGGGAGAGATAACTCCAGAAATTCACCACACCACCCAAACGTACAAGAGGAAAATCTTCAGTTTCTCTACCATGTCTTGATGTCTTGTCGGTTTAATCACTGCCATTACTTGAAGAAATATATTTAGCCTATCTTTGACTCAAAATTTTGAGGGGAAATTGCAAGAGAAAGAAAATGATGAAGTAAAGTAAAAGAAAATAAAATTTAAGAAAAAAATAAATAAATTAAATTCATATATTATTTTATTTTATTTCAAATCAATTTTATTTATTTTAACTTATCAATATAATAGGAACATGTTGGCTCTTAAATATCTTCAAAAATTTATCTACAAATATTTTTACAAAAAGGAAGTTACTAAAATGTTAAAGTAATTACTGGCTGTTTGACTTGCTTTAAATTTTAGTCTGCTCTTCAATTTGATAAGTATTGTCATCTTCTTTGTATAGAAAACAAAAATAATTTGTCCCACTTGACCCATTTTAAGTCTTTCTTCTCAATTTTTTTCAAAAAAGGTGTTTTCTAAATTCCAAATCATATTTAAAACTTGTCACATAATTTACATGCATTTATATGACTTTTATAGAATGCATGGTTTTTTATCGGCATTTACCAAATTTCCAAATATAAAAAATAACCGACAATACTCGCTGACCCATTTTAAAGTTCTCGTCAACTGATAGGTATTATCAATTTTTCGCTACAAAAAAAAAACTTCCTTAATTAATCTATTTTCAAGGCTTAACTTAATTCCAAACATCTTTAAAAACTTCAATTTATGACTTCAATTGTCACATCAATTATGATATATATCATGTTCATTAGGGTAGAAAATCTACTGCGTATTATCGCGAAATCTTAATTCAAGTATTCATATTAAGTATTAGTCACCCATGCCATTATCCTATCTTCGATGTAGGTGAAGACATTTATTGTAAGACCCGAGAAATCTAATTTTTAAAAAGTAAAACGATTTATCACGAAATTGTAATTTCGTTAAAATCCAAATTTAAATTTATTCTCTAGATCTCGGATGACAAAGCGGATGGCACCATTGAAATCGTCACCATGAATCCCCAGCTAGCACGTAAAATTTCGTAAGTCAGGACAATCGAGAGTTGACACGTTTTTCGAGACATCGCGGTTTGGGTGCCGTAAAACAATTTTCGATCTCGACGATCTATGAAACGAACACTCATGTGCAAGATGGTATGATGAATGATGAATATGGGCCCGATCGAGATAATGCAGAATATCAAATATGGGAAATGAGGACATAATTATTTTGAAAAAGATTTAAATGATAATATGCCAAAATAGTGATAGTGGCCTTCTTCCTTCAGATAAAAGCCAAAAGCATTGGGATGCAGTCGGAGGTTACAGGTGGGTTTTTCGTTTGGGAGATTTTAGAGAGAAGAGCACTTCTCTCTAGATTTGTTGAATCGACCAGTCGTGATCTTCGGAGACCGAAGAGAAGCTGCTTCTATAGCGGAGAGGGAGCTTCGTGGAATTACCGATTTAGGGAGTTTCCTCAAATCAGAGGTAGGGAGTTTCTCCCTACTTGGGTTTTATTCCTCTTTTAGATACTTTGCAAATGTTTGAAATTTGAATGGCCGTGAGAACCGTTAATCAGTCTTAAAACTTGGGACCAAATTGTTTGGTTATAGGACTACCAGTTACACGATCAGTGGCTGCACTCCGCGAACTGTTTGGATTTAATCTAAGGGTGTGATTCATGTCATGGATTGTATTGTAGTTTGTATAAAGTAGGAAATGAAGTAAAATCTGCGGGTTCGAAGTGAACCAATGAATGATGAGTGATGGAATACGTCAGCCACTCAAGGGTTTCTTGATTTCCTAGGAATGGTGACACGAAAATATATTTTTGTGTGAAAATGTTTGATCGAGTGATTCAAGTTGAATTGCTCGTGTTTCATCATTAGCCCAAGTGAGCTAATTTTGATGTATGAATTGATTAATTACATGACATGATTGTGTGATTGGATAGTATGTGGATATGTGCATGTTTATATATTTGCATGGATTAAGTTTGTATTGGGATTGACATACATGCATTCCATATACCTTGGAACACCCTAGGACTATGAGGTGAGTGCATGTGAGGTAGATCACAGAAAATGGTTCGGAGGGTAGTCTAAATGTTATCGGAGGGTAGTCTAAATTAAAAATATCAGTGTCATTCGGATGACCCAATTGATATTCATCGGATAGTCCACAAGCAAAATAATATATCCCGATCGTCGGACGGCCAGTGATATACATCGGAGAGGTTGTCCACAAACTAACAAAACAATAATTCTCATATGAGGCTTAGGCGAGTGTGAGAGAGAGTCGGTGATGACTCGGGATCTGAGTTGGTCATGTAGACATTCAAGTAGGATCATGCATTTGCTTGAATGTATGTTTATTTTGGAACATTTACTTGCACTTAGGTGGAGAGTAGCCCGCCGGCGATTCCACTCTTGAGCATTAGCTCACCTGTCGAGGATATTTTAGAGGTGCGGGGGAGGCGTGCGAGAGGACGACTCGTCCTAGGGCGGGGATTAGAAGAGAAGGTGTGGCTTTGATGATGTATACATGTATTAGAACTCGTTAATTTTAATATATGTGTTGTATAAGAGTAAAAACATATTAACTCTTGTAACTATTGGATATAGTTGGTACATTAGTGAGTATGTCGGTTTATAGGCCCCGAGGCCATTTTTATCCATGTATGTATCATGTGATGGATATGTGCCTTTGTTTGGAACAGTTTATCACAGTGTTTTTGGTAGAGGCTCCGTCTGAGAAGGGACTCTGCCGATTTTGAAGTGGCGTCGGGTAACCCAGGCATCCACTTGTATTCTGTAGTTGTGAACCCAGTCAACGGACCCCAGTTTAGGGTGTCCACATTTATAGATGGAGCATCCATTCATTAAATTATAGTACTAAATATCTTACAAATATATAAAGGGAATTTGACAATAATGTATTACAAGTGATCAGTGAAGTGAGGTAGATATGATCAAAATATTAAATTGATTGTATACATATCAATTATATGAAATTTACTAAAAGATTAAATTTATACTATTATTTGTAATGAAGAAAAAAATCTTGACTAAATATTCACATAATTAGTGATCCTTGTGAAGCCAGCTAGTTTATGTTGATCCATTAAAAGAAAGTCAACAATAGATAGGCTTCAATTTATTAAATTATAGTGTTAAATATCTTATGAGAATTTTTCAAATGATTATGGCATCCTATATAACCTTCTTTGTTAGAAAAGTAAAATTTATATAAAAATTGCATTTATTTTAAGGTATTCATTGAAGTGGCGGGAGTAACCGCGCTTTGTATAAATAAAGATCTTTATTTGCATTTCTAATAATAAATGTTAAATAGCTAAATAGATAAATGACAATTTAATCACTTCTAAAAAGCTTAAGCTTTTGAATAGATATGACTTAATTTACCCTTTTTTTTTGGAAAATACAATTGCTTTTAAAAATTGTAATACTAAAGAAATCTTACTATTTTCACAATGTTAAACCTTTCAAAGGAATTTCTAAAAATAAAAGGTAAGTTCTTTTTTTGTATGTATAAGGGTTGGGGTTTCACAAGTGTAGACATTGCTAAGTGGTGTGAATTTCTAATATAAAATAAACAAAGTAATTGTCTATAGCAGGGACTTGAAACTAATCTTTATAAAACTTGTCCCATAGTCTTAACGATGTATTCATGACTTTTATAGGTGGTGTCAACTTTGACAACAAAAATGACTTAAATAATTGCCCTCCGTAACCCATTTTAAAGTTTTTGTTGACTTGGAAATCATCTTAAAAATAAAAAGCTTGCCCCATATTAGTACTTTCATTCATGACTTTGATAGGTGGTGTCAACTTTGAATAACAAATGAGCTTAAATAATTGCCCCTACCTAACCCATTTCAAAGTTTTGTTGATTGAAATCATCTTAAAAATAAAAGCACCCCATATTAACACTTTCATTCATGACCGATAGGTAGTGTCAATTTCATGCTCAACTCATTTTAAAGTCTTTGCTGACAACACAAAAGTCTTAAAGAAGCTTGACATGTAGTTCACATGCATTCATGACTTTGCTACGTGGTGTCAACTTCATGCTTGACCACATTTAAAGTCTTTCTCTAGTAGAAACCTTCTTAAGTTTCTTTCAGGAGTAAGTCGTTTGGTTCCTATTTTGAAAAGCGTTCTTAAAACTATTTTAAAAACACAAAACTAAAAATTGTTCTTATCATCACGAATTTATTGTTTCCACGCCTCTTTGTTTTTCAAAAAATTGAAATCAAATGTATTCTCCTTGTTTTCTTTTTCTTATTGTTTTTTAGAATAAAGCAGTTTAAAGCATGAATCAAACATGCCACTAGTGATTGAATCCTTGTTTTGATACCATTTTAAATTATAAATTCTTTTGAAAGTTGAAACTTGGTTTATAATGTATATGAGTACCATACTACTAATTAACATCCTTCTTCACATGTAAACACAAGCAAGCCTATAAGGCCATAGCCAAATAACGAAAATTAATCCTTTTAGGCTTACACAATCAATTAGGAAGCGAATATGCAAATCGAAATAAAGGGCGAACTAAATAACTACTCCAACTAAGGACCTAGCTGATGACTCAATATTTACACACATAAAAATACTTGGCAGATCTCTAAGATATCTTATTTTCCAATTTTTTTTATACCAAGCTATTATTGCGCAAATTAATTGAAAATAGATTTTTTTTAATAATTTATTTGAAGTTACTAGATAGTCATTAAAATAAATATGTAAATCAAATTTTTTAGAGCAATAGAGTTAGAATATTCACCATTGGCACTCTATATCAAAGTAGACTTTTTTTTTTTTTTTGTAGACTTAATTTTTAATTTCTATTTTTATTTTACTTGTAATAGTTTTTATTATTTCAAACATTTGTGCTTTTCCCAAAGTTGAGTTGTAGAAAACTATTTTGAAGTATCATCGGCCAGACCCCAAATTGGTTAAATAATAGATCATAAATTGCCATTTGACCAAGATAGGGTGAGCAACAACAAGATTATGAGTGAAGCTTCATTAAAAGAAACAAAACTAATTATGTTACGACTAAGAAATATTAGTTGATATAGAACTTTAACCTCAAAATTCAGAATTTATTAGGAAGAGTCGAAAATTCGAAAACACGAGGAAGAGTGACAGATCATAGGGATTGGCTTCACAACATTTTGGGTCTAGCATTAGCATCAAACAATAGAACAAAACCCAGGAAAAAAAAATTATTGTTCACATGCTTCACTAATAAAACATTCAGGTTATGCATTGATAATCATAATTTTTGGGGAGATAACTCACGTTCAACAATATGTGCATTTGTGAAGCTCGGATCACAGAGAAAATCTCTTGGCGTTACCACATATAAGGTACAAGAAAGAAAAAGTTGATATATGTGATCCGGCTTGGGTGAGGTAGATCGATGTTGAATATTTTTCCTAAACTAAGCAAGCTAATTCAATGACTAAAATTATCTTGATTGATATAGAACTTTAACCTCAAAATTGGAATTAATCGGGAAGAAATTAGAATACAAAGAACTTTGAGGAAGGGTAAGACACGAGATAGAGTTGGCTTCGACATTTTGGATCCACTTCAGATACTACTCACCGCCCAAGGCCTTAGTTTCGCTCTCGACACTTGTTACCACTCTGTTTATCAAGATGCCCCACATTTCCATCTACACTTATCACCAGTTTCCCATTCTCTCCAACACTGCAATGAACTATGCTTCTCTGACTCATACTTCCTTTGTCAGCGGATTTCATGAATAGAAAAATTTGGACCCTCGATTCTTCATCAAAGCGTGACTCCACACTCTCGATATACGCTGGCATGCTCCAATACACCCGAGGCACCGGTGTAAGCAATAAGTAATCCTCTGGGAGATATTTTACGTGGATGAGTGTGAGAAGACATTGAGATCATCGAATTCGCGATATCACGATAGTGAGCGTTTCTTTACCGATCGCAGGCGGCAGTTTCATAGGCTTGGGGGTCTTTTGATGACCTCTTCTCGGGTTGAAATACATCTGTCGTAGCTGATTCTTGGAAATATTTTGGTATTCTTTGTCGACCAAAGCTGGGTGATAAGATTACGCAAGCGAGAGAAAGATATGTAGTGGACACATGTTGAGGAAAGCGGTAAGACCATTCATTAAGTAACTTCCTTGGGTTCATTGATGATGGTTTTGTAGCGTTCCTTCCGCATTTGTTCGGTATAACATGCATTTTCTTATCGAGCACCATGGCTACAAATAGTTGTCTTGACAATCCACTGCGAGACCACTCGGACTCGCCATCTGCTGATGGACCTACATCGTTAAAATTCTCAATGCGCTGGAACGAGATATGTGTTGATGTATGCATGCTTGACCATGCACCTTTTGCAAGGGGAAGCATATATGGGGATGTAATGGAGCTCAGGATGGTTAGACCAATACTCATTGGGCACGCCCTAAAGCAAATGCAGGGATTAGAACACGGCCCCCTTGAGAAATGGTTGAGTGGATGACATATGTGAAGCGCTTTTCTCTCACATTCCGAGGCTGATGGAGTTGCACACCATAAGTAGATTCAATTACGCAAATATCAGGGGAGAACTGCAGGATCTCAGCAGCACAAAGATGACAATCTTCTTCGCGAGAATAGTCTCCAGTGTAAAGTACTCGAACACCAGCAATATCAGCCATAAAAATGGCAGCTCCAAGGATGTGCCCAGCTGTGTAACACCAAAATCATATTCCATTTACTTCTAATGTCTGATGGAAATCAATAACCTGCAGAAGATGGATTTAATTATGAATTCTGAGAACATTAAATTAGATAATAAAATTAAGCAACACATCTAAAGTCAATTGTTGTAAGGTCCATACAGTGCATTCAGATCGGGATTATACGACCCGATATTTTGGCATATGAAATTACACACACCATATTGCTTATTTTTTTCGGAACAAGTTTTATATTTTATTAGATTGGTTATGTAACAAGTTTGAAACTAATTCAGAACAATAATATAATCTTGTGGTGGAGCACAAAAAAATTCAATATTAGAGAAGTATAGTGATTTAATCTTAGTAGACTAATTCTTGCTATATTAGTATTATTTGCCAAAACCTTCTTACATTGAAGACAAAACCCAATTAATCTCATAGAAGGTGAAGAACAAAGTCCACAGATGAAGATCCAAAACAATAATAATTGCACTTAGGTAGAATCTATGATTCAGGTAAGAATGTCTATGGTAGAAAGATTGAAGCTTAAGAATGAGGTAGTAGATGTTTTTAACATTATTAATTTGAATAGAGACCAAGATAGAACATTAGAATAAGCTGCAGAACTCAAATAAAACGAGATCTAAAAGCTAATCTCGATACATGGACCATTTCGGGCCTTGAGAAACTTGTGGGCTTCGCCTTTGTTGCATGTGTCATAAAAAGCGCCTTCGCCCTTTGAATGTAGTGCAATGAACAAATTCAAATGTACGAAAACAATTTCTAGGCAAAGTAATCACATAAATTTTTAATTAATAAATGGCCAACCTTCTCCAGGAAATAAAGGGATGCAGTATGATCCAGTAGAAAATTTTGCCTGAAATGCAACTTTACATTACAATGTAGTAAAGTGGAGGCACATCTAAAGAACATGGGCAATTTTACATGAGAAAGTAAACTAGATAACCAAAAGGAAAACTGAAGATGAAAGTTCTAAAAAGTTTCATGATTGACAAAAGTTCATTAAGAAACGGACATCTGCCGAATCTTTGAGCAAATGATCGTTAAAGCATATGTTGCTACATAACTAAGACCTTCTGAGGAAGTGAGCTTTTAGTTGGGATCATGACCCCAACCAAAAATGAATCAAGTGTAACCATATGATATAGATGCAAAGAAAATGGGCGCAGGTGTGGCTATAGGGGCATAACTATAGGTTATAGTTACAATTTTAGTTTTGGCCACTACTAAAGGTGGCCTATGGTTGGGGTCATTTTCTGGCCACAACTGAAAGATATGACTACGGAGGGGGCCATTTCTTGGCCGCAACTATTAGAGATGGTTATGGATGAGGCTATTTCTTGGCCGCAACTATAAGGGTGACTATGATTGAAGCCACTTCATGGCCGCAACTATAAGGGTGATATATAGATGGGGTAATTTGTTGGCCGCTACTATAAGGGAAGTTATAGATGAGGATTTTTATTGGCCGCTATTATAAGGTGATATATAGATGGGGTGATTTTTTGGCCACGACAATAAGGGTAATTATAGATGGGGTTTTTTTATTGGCTGCTACTACAAAGTGATATATAGATGGGGTGCTTTGTTGGCTGCTACTATAAGGGTAGATATATATGGGTTTGTTTCTTTTCGTTGCAATTTGTTACCATATATGAAAGGTGGAATCTTTTTAGATGTATCAGAAATCTTAGACCATAAGGAGATATAATCTACTCCCACCCAAAAATTTCAGTAAAAGATATATTGCTATTCATCAACAATAGGTAACCAAATTAACAAAAAAGATTCAGGAGAAGTTCCATGGATTAAAAAACAAGCCAAATCTCATATTTCAATCACAAAAAAATACATTGCAAAAACAGGTCCAAGAACCAAATGGCGGAAGAATCTAATTCGTAAATATTTAAAGTAAATTGAACCATAAATGTTTTGCTAATTTTCCTTTCAGTCAACATGAATCCAACAATACAATATTAGCCAAAAAATAGCGCATATTCCTTATTTTTCGGTAGGTGAACTCCAATTCAAGCCACTCTCTTTACGGATCATTTCAACGACCGGATGATCTTGCGAGAATAGAGGAAATAGTGCGAGTGCACAATATAGTAATGTATGGAAATGTTGTTCCTATGGTTGAAAAATATCAAGAGGAGAAGAATGAAAATTGAAAAATGAAGATAGCTGTTCCAGGGTTGAATTCACAATTATGATTTTCTAGTTGCCACAATTTAGTATTCGCTGCCTTCCTTTCACTATTATATGCTTGGGTTCTTTAGATCTTAGCAAGAAAGAGTAGAAAGTATGTTGAAATATACTCAAAACTAGACCCCTCTGTCGACCTATTTTAGACATTTTTATTCTCTCCTATTGTTCTCTCCAATATTCAAACGAGCCATATACCCGGGACAATTCGAGAAAGACATATCTAATAGTAGATTTGTCAATCATCCATGTATAGTTAAACTAGAATACATACATTGAAACAATCATCCCTTGACTTTGCCTTTTAGAAGAATGTAGGCTTTATTAGAACGCATGGTAGAGATAGTTTCACTAAGAAAAATCTTGAGTATAATACAATAAAAGGTCAAAAGAGTTTGATGTAGAACCCTTGATGCATAAGTCCTCAAATCAGTGTTGAGTGATTTGGAAAGAGCGATTTCGAAGATATATAACGATGATTAGAATAGAGCCAATTCTTTGTCGGGACGAATGGTGTATCTTAGGTCAATCAAGCGGAAGAAATTGGAGCGAATTGCAGCTAAAGTTCAAGCCAAATGTGAGTGGAAAAAGCTACACGATCCAATTTCGATCCATCTTTGGACAAGCAATGCCTCTTGACTGACTCCTGACTCAGCGCCCAGTAAGCGGGTGGGCATTTCCGGGGTTATATTTGGGGTATAATTATGTTGCCTTGTACGAGCCCTTGGCTTTCATCTGGATAAAATTGAATGGTCGAAATAAGGCAAGCCGGCTATCCACCTTGTGACCCTTAAATTTGTTATTTCATTTCAAACAATAAAACTAGCGATAGTTTGTATAGTGTTTGTCTCTTGTGTACATTATACTTGAATAAGGAAAAAAATAACGGGGCCATTGAATCTTCTTTCTTCTGACATTGTTCTCTAAATTTACTTGGCAATCAATACGTATATATGTACGCTCGCATGCTTCACCACCATTTAGACCCTTCATGTAAGGATCCTATTAGAGCAGTCTTATCGACCATAACCATTTAAGTAGGACCTTAGAAACAAAGTTTGTATGTATAAAAGGATTGCGAAGATTTCGACTTGGATAGCTTCTTTACTTAGCGAGCTTACCTACTTTTGCATGTCTCTTAATAACTGTTCTGATTATTTGAATTTATCACCACCGGTGTAAAGTGATAGTTTTATATGTAGTTGTACAAGCCTGATTAATTAAATGTAAATTTGTTCAAGGGCTCTTCATGTCTTATTATTGATATATTCTTCTAGGGATCGACCAGACCATAATGAAACGTTTTTAGTTCCAATTCTATTGTATTTAGCACTTTTGGAATAAAGAATTGCCTTAGAATAATATAAGACCAACAATTTTGACAGAAAATTCTTATTTAAGCATTGATAACAACATTCAGTCCAAACAAAGCTTGTTCCAAAACATGATTATTGCCTAATTATACAAATAAGTACTGTCAATTTCTTTTGCCAGCAATTAAGGTTTCTGCCAACAACTATGGTGAACCATATAGAAGCTTAGCATTGCAGAAGTAGCTAGAACAACTATACTTTCTCTAGGAAATTAATGGAAACCGGTTCAATGGAAGAAAGGCAATTCGAGAATAGGGAATGGAATTTAAATTTAAGATGTTTAGGTTTCTCTAAACTGCATAAAGACCAAAATATTCTTTTAAACCAAATGTAGTTAGGCATACTAAAAGAAGAAATTCAGCCACACACGAGTTGTAATCAATTCGAAACTTGGCTCATCTGAGGGCAAATATTAGTTGGCAATATTTATAATGACTAGCCATGAATGTGTGGTCGAATAATTTCAATGTCTTGAAAGCTTACTTTAATGCTTATATCAATTGTATGCCTTGGAAGCGATGGCTCGGATTCTTTGTAGAAATCAAATAACGAGGAAGTAATGGCTTGTCTTCTATAGACTTGATCACATGACCTTCACAAGAGACGGAACCATTCGAGGAATGGAGAAGATTGGTAGAACTTCCATCTGAAACCCCACAAGGTATTTTACCTTGTTACTATCACGCTCTTTTTATCTTATGTATTCCTTGGAAAATGATGGCTAAATAAATGCTACTAAATGATTACAAATATTCATAAATAATAAACATATCAATGGTCAATCCTCAATTTGGAACAATTACAAGTTCACCTCCTGCAATTTAGTTCTATGTTTCTCTGTCTCTCTCAGACATTCTATCGAAACACTTGAGGACTAGGTTTATGCATTTAATTAACCATTTTCCCGTATGGTTTAGTTAATACTAATAGATTTTAATTCACTAAATCAATCAAATTGAGTTTAGATCCCAGAGAAAAATGACCTCAAGATACTAAGGATCACATACGTTTCTCAATTATACAACCCTTAGCAGTCAGCAATTCACTGTGCAAAGAAAAAATATAATATTTTCATTACTTGGAACAGAAATCTCAAATAAAAACTCAATAAAACACAGTAATCCTTTAGAGAATATCGAAATTCATACACAAATTAGTAGCAAAACTAAAGGAAAATAGAAGAGATATATTGAGCATCAAGGCGAAATCGAAATTATCATGTCTTTCTAGATATTTGAACAATCCATTAGGCGAGTCCTTACTATTGCTATCACTCTCACCTTGGTTGGCCCCTCTGTAGCTTTCCAATGTCTCGGCCACCCCTACGATCGCTTTGCATGCGAAATTTCTGATTCTATCTTTCTGATTAAATATGGAGTCCTTTGTTGGTTGCGACTCAAATAAATATGAAACCCAAGATATGTTTTGGTTGCGAAATTATTTTGGCCCAAGCTAAAATAATGTCCTTATAAGACCCCCTTTTCTTGTAGTGAGGCGTGCTTCTCGGAGATAAGTAAGTGATTAACATAACCCCATGAGAAGAACAATCTTTGAGGAAAGCAATGGGAACTTCAACATAATCAAAGAAGGTGAATATTTGGGGCTTCTCGAAGGAATTTTAATTTGATAAATTGATTATTGTAGCCTCTCGGGCTCTCAAGTAGGAAAGTACATTAACACATCCTCTAGAAGGCTAGAAGGAACTTCCTAATAGTGAATGAATCTTTCTATAGTGATCTTCCAATCTAGCTACAGGAGAATACTCATAACAATGCTTCTGATGGTAGATAACTAACTAGTGATGTGTTTTCGTAGTTTCAAGGGCATTCTCTGTCGACCATGCAGTTTGAATTCAAATGGAGAAAAGTTGAAGCAGAAAATCTACTCAAAGTACAAAAAGATCTCAAGGCCATACTAGAGAAAGCGATGATGAATTTCAGAGTATGGGAAGCTATTTCATACAAGGAGAGGAATTTCAGTTTATTCCTTGAGAAAAAAGAAATATTGGAAAGATTTAATGAAGAAACCATTGAGAAGCAAGAGCTATTTAGAAGATGGCATAAAATTTGGGTGGTAGGTATAGCAGTCTCATTCCTTTGAAGATATATCTGCCGAGTGCTCCTAATAGCCTGAAGATATTGATAAGAGAAGATAGAGATGAAGTTAACGGTATTTCTGTCGAATCTTTATAATACTTTAGCAATAGTTGTTTGGTCATTTTCTCAGTAGACCATTTCAAGAACAATTCATTTCCATTGTTTAAAAAAAAATTGCAGAAAAATGACCATACCTGATTACAATATCAAAACAATAATGATATTCTCTAAACTTCATTTCTCAATTCGACGGATTACTAAGTTATATAAACAAATAACATTACAATATTCCATGAGAAAAAGAACATAATGTGTCACCAAAAGGACATCAATGGTTGAAGGATCAATCTTATCAAAGTATGGCAAAGCAGCCATACCTGAGTATGCTGGATGAATTCCACAATCAAACTATCACCATAGAACATGACCAAAATAGAAACAAACAAATTAAAAACCCGATGTTGAAAAATGGAAGTAAAAAAACTATGACAAAATAAAAGCACAATGCATTATGGTATACCAGTATGGTTTCCCTTTATAGGACATGTAGACAGAGCGTACTTCATTTCCGGCAACTTCTGACTATCAGGTCTCAAAAAACGAGGAAGCGGTCGAAGATGATCAAGGCTCGAAGTAGAGACATAGTCATAGGCTTCAATTGATTTATGGATCGATTATAAAGTGAAACAGAGAAAAGAGATTTCGTCTTAATAAAATCAATGATTACGGTGATAAAAAAATACACATGGAGAAGTAAGGGCCAGTCGGCTAGTTTCGCCTGCATGACCAAGCGGTTCTGATGTAATCATGGAAGCGTTTTCAATAGTGGTGGCCCTTGCGTGAGAGTGCTCACATCAATCACATTTGCATAGTTAGTGAGATTGAGGTTGACACGTAAGCATGCTAATGCTATCTTCCGCAACCACTACTTCACAAGCTCACCCACTTCATCCATAGGAGGTGAGGAATGGCTTATCCATAACATCATTCAACGGCCAGTAATTCGTGGTAACTAGTAATGAGGAGTTGAGGATGAGGAGGATCTTGTCTGATGATGAGATGAGTTCACGAGGATGCCTTCCACGTAATTACACTCCATTATTTACAGCCAGAGCTATAAGCATCCGTTTTATTATCACCTTCATCGTGTAAGCAAGTTACGCAAATTAAGAAGATTACATCATGCTGCGCTCTTACTTTAAGAAATTGTAATAGTATATCTAGCACTAATTAAGAAAATGGTACGGAAGCGATTATAACCAAAAGTTCACTGCAAATGAAGTTCAATTAGATGAGTCAGGCTTTATAAGCCTAGGAGTGTAGAAGTCGAACATGGGCTTTCATATACGAATCTAGAACATTGTTCTTTGGATTATGTCTCGATGAATTCTTGGAGTGAGCGTGTAGTGCATATAAGATAAAGCTTTAGCCGCCTTTCCTGATGTTTAGCCTCCTGATCGATCAAGTTTTACGCTGCTTCTTTATCGTTGCTTACAGAATGTTTCTCGAGCTCCCCTTTTCCATAAACACATAAATAAAAAATGAGTCCTCGACCGATGGTGAAGCCATAAACGTGATATTGCGATGCCTTATGCGTATTTAGAGCATGAATCTCGCTTTGAAGCCTTAGTCGACCATATCTCCACCGTCTTGATCGATGAGTAGTGGCTTTCACGAGTAACACGAAATCATATTCCATTTACTTCTAATGTCGTGGAAATCAATAACTGCGAGAAGATGGATTTAATTATAGTTCTGAGACATTAAATGAGATAATAAAATTAAGCAAGCACATCTAAAGTCGATTGTTGTAAATGTCGAGCGATCTATGACGGTCGAGATTATATGCAGCAATATTTTGGCATATGAGAAGCACACACCATATTGCTTCAGCACACATCGAGAACAAGTTTTATATTTTCTTAGATTGGTTATGTAACAAGTTTGAAACTAAATTCGGGGACAATAATATATTCTTTGTGGTGGGCCACGACAAAAACGATATTAGAAGTATAGTCAATTTAATCTTAATAGACTAATTAGTATTATTTGCCGAAACCTTCATACGTTGAAGACAAAACCCGATTAATCTCATAGAGGTGAAGAACAAAGTACCTGGATGAAGATCTAAAGCATTAATACTTGCACTCGGGTAGAATCTATGATTGGATAAGAATGTCTATGGTAGAAAGATTTAAGCCCAAGATGAGGTAGTAGATGTTTACTGCGATTATTAATTTCAAATAAGAGACCCCGAGATAGAACATTAGAGCAAGCGCAAATTTAAATAAAAACGGATCTAAGCTAATCATGATAAATGGTTATTCGGGCCTTAAAGGAAGTACAAGAGAAGGATTAGAAATCAAAAGCATTTCGATATATGGTAATCTTGTTATTTATTTCCCGAATCGATTTTCCATGGAATAAGTACTCATTGAAACTTTAAAGATAACATTGACCCAAAAAATTTAGAACCGGAAAATAAAAGATTAAAAGACCCAAATCTAAGTCCTTACAACAATCAAGAAAGCAGATGCATTTAGATTAGCTTCAAAATTAGTTCGATTGATCGGAGGAAATTAGAGGAAACTATTGCTAGTCTCGGGGAGAATGAAACATACATCTGAGCAAAATCAACTCCTCGATTTTATCCATGGAGCGAAGAATGTCTTGTTCATCATATCTTTAACTGAAACTTTGCTCACTTTCACATAATCAGACAAAAGCAACTTGTAGATAGCCTTTGTTGCATGTGTCATAAAACTCGCCCTTTGAATGTGGTCTAATGAACAAATTCAAATATTTAGCCTAAATTATAGGCAAAGTAATAGCATAAATTTTAATTAAATAAATGGCCAACCTTCTCCGGGGAAATATGGAAGGGATGTGACATGATCCAAGTGTGGCTGCGCCAGGAAATGCAACACATTACAATGCGATAAAGTGGAAACTATCCCCAAAAAGAGCAGGGCAATTTTACATGAGAAAGTAGAGTAGATAACTTAGGAAAGCGAAGATGAAAGTTCTAAATGTTTCAAGATTGACAAAGTTCATTGACAAGACAAGACATGCAAGATCTTGAATGAAATGATCATTAAGAGCATATGTTGCGTACTGCGGTAAAACCTTTGCTCGAGGAGAGATAAGTATGAGTGCATAAACCCATTCAGAGAAGATAACAATCTTGAGACGATAGGAACTTCAACATAATCGAGAAAATGGCGATTAGGGCTTCTCCACGAGAATTTTAGGCGATAAGATTTGATTATTGTAGCCTCTCGGCGCTGAGTGCAGTATGTTCGAGATGCGTGTATGGACACTTTATACTAGAGATGCAAGGGGGCTTCTCAAAGGAATTTCAGCTGATAGATTTGATTATTGTAGCCTCTCGGGCTCGAAAGTACAAAAGTACATGTTCAAGTGTGTGTATGGACACTTCTCACGAGAGATCTGCGAGGGTGGAGTCCATTAGCACACGCCTAGGAACCTCCTGTCGTGAATGGTCTTTCTATAGGTGATCACTCCGATCCATTTCACAGGAGGAATACTCTCATTACAGTAGCGCAATGGTAGATAACTAACTAGTGATGTGCTCGACCATTTTTAGAGCATGCATCGACCATGCGGAGTCGGGATTCAATTGGAGAAAAGTTGGCTCAAGAGAATCTACTCAAAGCACAAAAGATCTCAAGGCGGTTTGTAAATCGTGATAGATTTCAAGTATAGGAAGAATTTATTTCATATGAAGAGGAATTTCCAAGAGTTTATTCCTTGAGAAAAAAGAAAAATTGGAAAACTTAATGAAGAAACCATTGAGAAGCAAGAGCTATTCAGAAGATGGCATAAAATTTGGGTGTTATATGTATTCTCATTCCTATAAGATATAGCTGCAGTGCTCCTAATAGTACAAGATATTGATAAGAGAAGATACAGATGAATCTTTATATGCTTTAGCAATAGTTGTTTGATCATTTTTCTCAGTAAGACCATTGAGGAAGGATTCATTCTATTGTTTCAGAAAAAAAAAAATTGCAGAAAAATGACCATACCCATGATTACAATATCAAAAACAATAATGATATTCTCTAACATTTCGATTAGTAGTTACTAAGTTATAAAAACAAATAACATTACAATATTCAGCAAGGAAAAAGAACATCTTGTCGCAAAGAACATCAATGGATTTGAAGGATCGATCTCGTCAAAGTATAGCCGCTGACCATGCACAGTATCTTGGATGAGTACAGTCAAACTATCACCATAGAACATGAACAAAGCGAAACAAACAAATTAAAACCAAATGTTGAAAATGGGAAGTAAAAAAACTAGCAGCAAAATAAGCACAATGCATTATGGTATACCAATATGGTTTCCTTTATAGGACATGTAGACGAGGAACTGGCCCACTTCATTTCCGGCTCTAGAGGGGGTATGTCGGTTGGTCTCCTCTTGTTAGCAATTATCGATCTTTTCAAAGATTGTGGTGGCCCTGGTGAAGCCATTCTTATTGACAATGCTCCTTATGATTAACACCTAAAAAAGATTTAAAAATAATACCTTCATCTCAAAATAATACCCAAAAACAAATACATTCCGGCGGACATTTTGTCATGGCAACTCCAGTTATTTTAGTGATTATCTAAGCACAGGAAAAATAAATTTTGACTTTCGACAAAATGACTGTACAGGTTGAAATTTACATTTCCGTGAGAAAATCTTCACTCGAAATGACCTAGCTTCCGAATTGAAGCTCAAAATTCAAAATCCAACTAGAGAAGTTTGTTTTACGAGAAAATTCAGAACCAAAAATTTAAATCTTCAAGCTCCCAGCTCTCATCTCTTTAGAAAAACAACATAAAAAAGCAAGATTCAATTTCTTCATTTCCCTCTCTTCTCCTCACTTTTCTCGCTAATCAAACACAACAACCCATACAAAGGAGAAGGAAAGAGAAAGTGAACAAAGAAACCGCACAAACTATAAAAGATCGTAGTATGGATGCAATTACACGAGATTGCACAGCTCCATTTTCACACGAGTGTGTCGAACCCGACGGAGGAGGGAAAGAAAAAAACAAAAGCGGAACAAAGAAAGAAAGGCGTGAAAGCGAGAGGGTTAGAGGAAACTACGATTGTACGAGTGATTGAATGGCTTGAGGAATCTGCAGAGGAAGAAAGTGAGCTAAAAACCCTAATTTTAGAAGACACGAAAAAAATTATTTTTAATTTTTAAAAAATAAAATAAAATAAATGCGCTGATTATAAATGCGCTATGCGGTCAATCTGTCTTAAATTTTTGTATATTTAAATATAATTATCACTAAATACATTTTTCAGTTACAAATAAGAATAATTTTAACAATTTTGAATGGTATTTTTTCCTTCACTTTTTTTCCTTTTACTTATTTTTTTCTTCATATAAAATTGATAAGAATCAAACATATCATAAAAACAATGAATATGGTAGAAAATAGTGTATAAAAGTATACTCCTAAAAAAAATAAATGGTGTTAATTTTTTTTTTTTATAACTAAATACATTAATTACAATATAGTAAACTTTTTTAAAGGCATCAAATTGACAACTTATCAACATCATGCAATACTTTCTCAAACATTAAGAAAATGAAAGTGAGAAGTTTCTCAGAGCTTTCCGTTTGCCCACAAAGTGTTTATTTAATATCATGGAAACTTGATATTAACATTGTACCATCATCGATAAATGTTTTCTACTTTGAACTTATTTTCCATACAAAACAAACAAACAAACATACATACATACAACGGTAGTACATACGAAGCGAGTGTCTTCTCACATCTGAATTCTCGATTCTAGCGTTGTTGCAGTGGTATTATCATCTTGCTCTGCATTTCACCTCGAAGCTACTGCGTTATGCTTCGCCATTTTGTTCTGATGCGGACTTTCACGATAAGCGTACTCAATTTTGAAGGTTTGATGAGATTGTTATGTGGTTAGAGCATCGGGAAGATTGAATTGATGATCCGGAACTTGCCACTTACGTCTGGAAAGCATTCGTGGCCAGAACAGTAGTTACTTTTCCATCTTTGTTCCACGGATTAGTCTTGCATCAAATGCCACATCACCTCTTTGTGTGTTCTTGGTATATATACGCGATTAGTTTTAGCGATCTTTGTTCACTTTTTCTCATACGTTCTAGAGTCTACGGTTGTAAAGCGATCCTCGAGAACGCCCGAGTGCTCGGCGAGTGACATCTATAGCCCGTATACCTGTATCAAGTCTGAAGATGAATATTGAGATATGAATGCAAATGTTTTTGAAACAATATGAAACCAAAAAAAAATGATATAAACAGCACATTGCTTGAGGATGAGTCTTCTTCCACGACCATGTGTATGTTAGTGATGGCGCCCATGGCAATCTGTTATCCCCTTGAACCATCAGGATCTACAGTTATATTGGCGGATCCCGTGAGGACCATATTCATCCGCTATCTATCCCTTTGGCATGGACATAAATCGCCGTCTAGCGGTACTTTGTAGCTAATCCTTGCAATGAAGAAAGAAAAGAAAAACGAGAAAGCAGACTCTAAGATGAATAATGATAGAACATATATAACCTCGGATTTTAGCTATAATGGAACAAATGATTCTCAGGTTGATATGTCTACATGATAAATGCACCATCATACTGTAACCAAATTCCTTTGTTCATCAGTCTAACTCAAAAGCTTATGAAAATATGATCAACCAAAGATGGGAAAAATAAAGGGTGGAATATGAAAGGCTAGCTCAGGTGTAAATTCAAGATAGAGACATGATATTGTTGAGCAACCTGCTTGTAATTAAAAAATAATTTTCTTTTGCTTTTCCTTAAAACGAGCCTAGCCCGAACAAATATGTAGAGTTAAGGCCAATGACCATAGAACTACAAATTACTAGCAACAAGAATTATAGGTTGAACCGTTGTTAATTTCCACTCAATCCATTTTTTTCCCTTTAATTTATGATTAAGTATGAAATATGGAGCATTATACTTCAACCACAATGATATACAATTCAAATTGGGTGGCCCACAATTAGATATTCAACCCATGATGAAATGTTTTTGGATGGAGAATACATGTAATAGTTAACTATTAACATCGAAAGGGAAAATGCCATGTACGATACTGCAGTTCTCAAAGAATTGCATGTTTGAAGGACTTTACGTAGATGAACTTTCACGCTTTGAGGCGGTAAAAGTTGAATAATCCTGTGGGTGATCTTGTGTCAGCAAGGCTGCTATTAATAGCACACTTGATAATTTGGTACATCATACTCGTTGTTTGTCCTACGAGTCATTCAAATTTGATAGCTTTAAGGATCAAAATAAGTGGTTCTCGTTTAAAAATTTGAAGTAGTGAGCTAGGAATAATATTAGAAAAATATAGAAAAATATGTGAAGAGAAGTGATAGAAAGCCATATAGTCCCACAAGAAAACTTTCTAGGAGTCTCATCAATGAGGAAAAAATAGATAGAAAATCATTTGAGTCTCGCCATTGAGAATTGCAATATTTGCAAAGAAAACAAAATATTATTAACTTGATTAAATTTTTTTTACATGGCCTTGTTATAGCTAACATCTCTAAGAAAAGTGAAGAGTATATTCGTCTAATGGCTGTGTATTTCCCAATTCTAATTTGGTTTCTAACTACTAAATCTTAATTTGATTCAACTACTAAGCCTAATTTGACTCAAACTGTGTCCTAATTCAGCTCTGATTTAAACTAATAGAAATTCCCACTGCCTTAATGAATTCGTTAGGAATTCATCTGTATATGTTAAAAGATTCATCCTCATCATAACAATCATAAAAATAGAAAACAATATTTGAATATTTCTGGCTTGATGTTAAGAAACGAGTTAAAGTCTGCACCTATAATTCAGCCATAGATAGCGCTTGATCCTTCTCACTCATGTTGCTTGTTGCCAAATTTTTCCAAAGGTCCTTGACTCACCTTGTTGTTGTGACACCATGAATATGAATGAAATCCTTTATTGGACTGTTTTTCACGGACCTTATTGGCTTATGGTTAGACAACTTAGATCACCTATATTCTCTTGATGATAGACTCATTCTGATTCCATCTTTTACTTCTATTCCCACTTGTTCTATCTTTATTCCAGATAAACTTATTTTTTCAAACACGTTTCTTGATCCAACGTATGTACCGTAAGAAGCATGTAGATTCTGACTCATCGATCAAATTTTCCATGTAGTATAAGGCCTTACACTTCAAATTTGCTTCCTACGGTTCATTCGTATGTACTAACAAGATGGAAATCCTCCTTGATCTTCACTCATTATGGATAATTAATTGTCTGTGATAACGAAACCATCACTTTACGTATTTTACGCGATAAAATTTCCACAGTCTCATCCTTACTTGAAACACCTTAAACTCAGTGATATACATCGATAGTTATAACTTAGAGTTAACTCCTTTGTGTATAAATTTAAAACAATATATCGACACACTACAAACTGTGATGCATCTCCTGAATATG
Source organism: Tetrastigma voinierianum (assembly GCA_016808115.1). Lineage (NCBI taxonomy): Eukaryota > Viridiplantae > Streptophyta > Magnoliopsida > Vitales > Vitaceae > Tetrastigma > Tetrastigma voinierianum. The sequence continues at coordinate 42,188 of JAEQBH010008367.1, forward strand.
CCAGTAGCTTCACATTGATGATCAATGCAAAGTAAAGAGATCGATAGTGAGTTTCATTTATGCACGTCCTCGACATTTGTCATACTTCTTACGGACTCATTATCGTGACTTTGATCACATATTGCTCCAACCTCTCTCTCTTACGCAGCCCGGTACATTTAATTCCTTAGAAATCCCTTGCATGCATCCTCGATGTCAATAAGCACTACATGGAAATCTTTCTTGTCGTTCAATTTCTCTTTAATTTATCCAAAAGCCAGCTTCATGGTATATTTCCTTAGGGAAACACTCAGTACAAACTTTGATACCCTTACACGCCTTAAAGTTTGCTTAAAATCCTCACTCAAGTTCCATAACATAACTTGTAAAGCAACATCATGATAATTTTGTGGAGCTTTATATTCGGCCTTCTTTACGCATATTATGTTTCTGAAAGTGCTTTTCATCCTTTGTCTTCTGATCGGGGTCTTGTTAAACAAATCAGATCCTATACAACTGCTACAAAGAAAAATCCCATGTTCTACAGCCTTCCGTATTCTCATCTTTCCACAGATTTTAGACTTCCTATCTCATGTCACTAATAACTCCCAAGCTAAACTAAAAATTCTATGATACGCACTTCTAATGCAATTGAATGATGCACTCATCTTCTACGCATCTTTCTATTGCAACCAAAATAGAACTCACTCTTAAAGCTATTTATCGGCGGAGGAACCCTAGTGGTTATAAACCATCGAGGCGCGCAGCAGCGATGTGGGACTCGTAGGTAGTAACAATCCATCCCTCTTTCAAAACCGGCGTCCACGGGTTGGTGACCGCGAGACCCCACGGTGTAGCCCTCCTGATACTATAGTGACCCTTGGACCCCGGGTACTTGACCCTCCTGTTCGAGGCAGAGTGCGTCCCGAGGAATGAACCACTCTAATACCATTGTTACAACCACTTGAGTAGAGCTCACCCTTCAAAAGCTAGTTGTCGGGGAAGGAGCTATTAGTTATAAACCCACAAAATCAGCGATAACTTAGCGATTTGGGACTCATAATGGTCGTAACACTTTCATACTTATCTTACCACTATAAATCATCACCAGGCCACAAATTTTACTTCAATTCTTATTTTTTGTAGCCTTCTTCAAGATAGTGAATAATTTTCTTAACTTCCATCTTATACGATGCTACATTCTTTTCTTAACATTTTCCCTTTACCAAATCTTCCATTCCTGACAATTTTATCTAAACCTCATCGCACAACCCCTCTTGGAAAAGCGCCTAATATGCATTCTAAGCCATGAAACTTTACCTTTATGCTTCTGATTTTAGATTCCCGTGTGCATATTTTTATAGATTAAATGTTCGGGACTAACTTATCCATAAAACTTTTTTCAACATTCATATTCGAGGTTCATCTCCAATCCCTCTTGATGAAGATTTTACTCCAGAGGGTAAACAAGTTTTAAGATTATGTAGAAGTTTGTATAAAAAAATAAAATAAAATAAAAGGATGTTTTTCCTTGTTCTGTTGGGAGTTGAGGCTTCTGGATCGACCTTTACCCTTAGACATAACTTTCTAACTTACGGACTAAGTAAAATCAGCTAATAATGCATAGGTGACGAGATCCACAATGGCAAATGAAAAACAAAGTAGGTGTGCAAGTTAGAAAAATATCCAACCCATCCTCGAATGCTGGAGGTAGAAGATAACTACAAGACATGAGAAAAAGGATGTTTGTTAACCTGCCAAAAAAGAATTTCTTGCAGCGTACTACTTGGAGCACCTTAAGCCACATCGGTATCACTATAGACACGAAATGTTCATATGCACATGGGATTTTGCTACAAGGAATTTTAAGGCCAGCTCCATAGGAATTAAATTATCTACACTCACCTGAGAATAGAATGTAGAATTAGAAAACATAGAAGAGAATGACCTCTTTAAAAGCATGAATTAAGCAGATTTGAAGGAAATTTTGAATAAGCATCTATTGACTTCGGAGAGAGTGTAGAATACCTAATTATTATAATCACGCGAAAATAGAAGAAGCAAAAGGAGGAAGAAAAAGAAGGAAATATTATTTACATGTGCAAAATGTCAAAATTTTGATGGTAAAATAGAAAATAGCAACCCAAAAATCCCGTTTTGGAAAAGAAAAAACCAGCTTAAATAAATCTTCATGCACATAGTTTTAAAGGTGCGAGGCACACCCAGGCACAAAAGCCTCCTCGTGTGACACCCCATCCCGAGAGAGTGTACAGTACATGACACTGTAGGGGGTATAAGAGCACTAAATGTCATATAGTAGTATTTTGGAGACTAAAATAGGAAATGATAATTTATGGAACCGGAGAGGTGGTATGAGCATAAAGTATAATGGTCATTAAGCAAGGATATGAAAATTTTGAAAATAAATTAGAGATGGGCCAAAATAAATTTCAAAAGTTAAATTTCAATATTAAAGAGTTAGGAGCTATTGGTAATTTAGGAAATGTTAAAATATTAAAAATGGGAAAATAAGAGCCAAACTTGATTTGGTCTCCAAAGGGCTAGGCTTCACGGTTTTGGAGGAGAAGGAGGAGAGAGCCAAGAGGAAGAGAAGGAAGAAGAAGGAGGAGGAAAAGTTCAAAGATTAAGGTATGTTTGTCTTTGAATCAAATGTCTTTTGGATGTCTAGGGCTTTTAGGGTGAATTTCTATGGAGAATTAATGCTCCTTGGTCTAGGGTTTTGGAAGAGATCACCTAAACCCTAGATGTTTGTTGGGATTATAGGAGTTTTCCCAATTGGTGTAAAAGGAAGCATGGAATCATCAAAGCCTGTGGTTTAAAAAGAATTGGTGACCTAGGTTGAGTTCTTGGATTTTTTCACCAAGGGTTTTGAGGTTTTGAGTTCATAGCACCAATTTAAGTGTTGTGGAGTTGGTTTTAGATGCATTCCATGATGTTTCTTGAGGTGTTATGAATTATAGATGTTATATGAAGTGAATTGGTAGCAAAAGTGGCAAAAAGGAAGCAAATCTGGAAAAAAAATTCAAGGGACTGCTCGGTACAGGAAATGCTCTGTTTTCCTATTGCGACCAGTTTTCGTATTTTGATCATAACTTGCTCATTTCAGATCCGATTTGAGTGATTCAAGTTTCTGGTTAAAATAGACTTCTAAAGGAAAAATTTATTTGAAGGAAGTTCAAGCAAATTTTAATCCCAAAGTGCCCAGAAAATGTTTCAAAGTGAAGCTATGTGCAGATTCTGTTCTGCCAAACTGGAGTCATCACGATTGTGCAGATTGTGGTATGTGGTTGAGGGCCTTAGAAGAATTTTAAATTGAATGTTTGGATATATAAAGAGGATTGATCTAGGGGGTTTCATAATTTTTGAAGACCTTTTTGAATAATTTTGGGGTCAAAAAAGTCTATAAGTATTAATGGGGAAAAGGTTGGCCCAAAAATGAATGGGTTTTAGTGCTTAAGGAGTAATTTGTTCATTTGGCTTTAAATGAATGTGTATGGTGGATTAAAATGGAAGTTATGATTAATGTATAGTTGTGGTTTCTTGAAAAAGGTGAAAATGGTATCGGATAGGAAGCGAGGTCGGCCAGGGAAGCAGCGGGATTGAGCGATTATTTGTGAGTGAAAATGATTTTGAAAATTGAGTTTTAAAGTGAATGATTTAATGTTAAACTGAAAGTTTAATGGAAATGTTTATGTAAATGCTAAGGCATATGGAAATGTTTTATCTTGCATCAATATATATTTATATATATATGAAATATGTATGCATATGTTAAGGTATTATGAAAGTTTAAAAATGTGTAAAGAATGCATATGTGTTTTAATGATAAAGTAAATGATTTAAATGGATTTATAAATGTATTTTGAAGAAATGGCTGCGATGGATTTACCTAAGCCTATAGTATTATGGCGATATCGGCCGAGGGTACTTTAAGCGTGTAAGGATTTAGAGGGTAAAGTTGCCAGGTTACTAACTGAGGGGGGGGAAATAGGTGTCTAGAGTAATATCCTTACACGTGATAAAGTGCTATGATTTGGAACCCTATGCAAGCGTGAGTTTCTCAGCGTAGTGGTTATGGCCCGAATGTGTGTCTCAGTCGATTACGGAAACTGTTCGGTGTGTTTATTCCCCTGGGTTCCATCAGAAAGAAGGAAATAAAAGTAAGGCATAAATTGATTTGAAATGTATAAGTATTTATTATAAAGAAAGAAAGAAAGTTTGAGGCATAAATGTTTAAGGCATAAATTGATTTGAAATGTATAAGTATTTATTATAAAGAAAGAAAGTTTGAGGCATAAATGTTTAAGGCATAAATGGATTTTTAAATGTATAAGTATGTATTACTTTGATATATAAAATGTTATCTTAAGGCATAAATGGATTTTAAATGTATAAGTATGTATTACTTTGATATATCTCTTGAAAATATTTTATATAAGGCATAAATGGATTTTTAAATGTATAAGTATGTATTACTTTGATATATACTAGAAAATGTTATCTTAATGAAAATGTACACTCCACTGGGCTCCTTTAGCTCACATTCTTTCCATATGTTTCCAAAAATATTTTTCGGGTTAAGAGACGAGGTGCGTAGGTAGAGTATCCTCTGTGCGATGAGTCGAGCCATCGAGCAGCATGTAATTGCATTGTATATATAATTTGCATATTTTATAGGTTGAATAATTTGTCATGTATATATGCATATATATGGATATATTTTGAAAATGAACTACTTAGGCGTCGGCTTAAGTCATTTCAGTTGATCTTTTATAAAGCGTGCATGTAATTGAAAGTTTTGAATGTTTTGATGATTTGAAGTGAATAAATGTATATGTCTTGTATATATTATGTTTGATTGGGTTGTGGACGAGGAGTCCTAAAGCGAAGTTGAGAAGTTGAGGATTGAAGATTAGAAGTGTTTTAAATGTTTCGCGGGTTTTGTAAATTTGGGAGAGTCCAGAAAACGGAGGAAACTCTGATTGGTACTTTATGAAAAATCGAGTGTTTGAAAATGAAAAAGAAAAAAATTATCACTTAACCCAGCATTATTTTCTAAAGATATCTTAAGAGTTATGAGGGTTCGCTCCATGGATTTTATTTGATTGTTTGAGGAAAGTTTCTATATCCATTGGAGTCTTAGGGAGGTCCCCTCGGGTTCATGAGGTTAAATCTGGGTCGGGATCCTTGAACGTTAGCTCAGTTGGTAGTAGAGATGCTCCCCATTGGACCTTAAGCCCACAGTCACAGGTTCGAGTCTCCTCTGGACGAAAAGAAAATGCTGAGGGAGGGCATGATATTCTATTGAGTGGGACCCACTGAAGGGCACCGGAGTGGTTAGAAGGGTGGACCCGCGTGGGCCTTTGAAGAGGCACCAGTGGTCACGAGGTGTGGACCCACAATAAAAAGCGCTGTTGTGGGGTCCACGCATCGTGACACCGCAGTGCCCTTCGGTATTTTCTTTGTGAGGTCCCTCGCTGCTGGGTGCTTGCCAGATAGTCCTTCACGAAGATCATGCCCTCCCCTGGCGGCCTCTTTCGCCTCCCGATAACTGGATTGGTAGTAGAGATGCTCCCCTTTGGACCTTAAGCCCCTGGTCCTGGGTTCGAGTCTCTACGGAGCGAAAGAAAATGCACAGGGAGGGCGTAGTATTCACAATGAGTGGGACCCACCTGAAGGGCACCCAGTGGTTACGAAGGGTGGACCCCACAGTGGGCCACCTGAAGGGCACCCCGTGGTCACGAAGGTGTGGACCCCACAATAAAAGCGTGGCTTTTGTGTGCGGATCACGCCCTCGTGACCTCAGCCTGCCGGGTGGAAGCCTTTCATAGGATATGTTCCCAAAGTTCTTTCGCCTCCCCGGTCGAACCCGGGACCGGGGTCTTTAGTCCCGATGGGAAGCATCTACGGTACCCAATTGAGCTAATGTCCGGTTAATTTTGAAGTGCTTCCCATTGGACTAAAGACCCTAGGTCCTGGGTTGAATCTGCGGGGAGGCGGAACTCGGTGGGAATGAGGATATCATGGGTGGGCCCACGAAGGGTACCACGAGGGTCACGAAAGTGTGGACCCACACACCTTGGGCTTGGCCCAAGCGGAAACAGTAGCTTGAGTGAAGTGAAATGTGACCTCAGATGCACATTATTTTTATAAAATATGATTCAAATCTAATTAAATTAAAAAAAAAAATTAACATTCCTAACATTTAAAAAACATTCAATATAAAGGTAAAGAAATTATATGAATATTAATATATAATTAGAAATTTCAAGAGTAAAGTGTTCAAAAAGAAGTGAGTAAAGTGCGCCTTTTAAGCTGTGTTCATGCATTCGATTATTATCATGTAGATAAGATTTTCATGTATCTCTACTCGAAAGCGATGTGAGAAGAAATTTCATCAGCTTATCATGTTAGGTTGTCAAATGGCCTGGCTAATAACTTCCTAAAATTTAGGATCATACCCACACGTGGAGAAACCCAGATGACCATGAATTACAAAATAAATGACCCCATGATGCATATGAGGCTATAACCCATCTCAATGCGGCCCATTACTCTGCGTGAAGAGATAGAGATAGATCAACAGACATAGATATATGATTAGGGGGAATGAACAAACAAGAAACTTGAGTGAGACAAAATTGAGATTTCTGCTTAACCACAGCTCTAATATCTTGTTAAGATGCCAATTTATTTAAAAATTGAAGCCTGATGCATATCAAGCTAACATAGGTTATATTAGCAAGTGGACGGATACTTGAATTATTCTTTAGGGACTTGAAGCGGTAAAATAGATAACATTTTGAAATAAATATCAAGATAATAAAAAATCACCTTCATGTTTTTACTCGAGTTTTAAATTTGAGGTGATGCCCAGAATGTCTCGATGAGTCACGGCAAGCTGCTGACGAGTAGGAATTAAGCGAGGATGATGACCAAGGCCATGATCGTTTACCTGCGTTTTGTATGATGGCCAATAATATGCAGATCCAAGAAAATCCTGGTTCTCTATGTAAACGAAGTGTTGCGCCGATCTTATAGCTTTCACATAAGCAGCATGTATGCTCTTATCTATTTTCAAATTCTTTCCACAAACAAGATTACGCAAGCAAGGGGTGATAGAAAAGCCATTTACAGAAGTATAAAGTCAAGCCCAACATAAACTTTGATTGAAATTAATTTAGTGGATCACGGAGACTCACGGAACAACAAGGATTGCACACTAAGCGTAGTCTAACCTGTGCCTCAGCATCCTAAACAAGCTTTAGGAATCCCTCACATATCACGAATCAATTGTGAAATACCTAGTACCAGTAGAAACCATCGAATACGTAGTCCTTTTGTTTTCCCGTCTCAAATAGGTAATATGGTAAGTAATTGATCTTCAAAATAACACAGTATTTTGTACCTACACATGTCAATTCTCTTGATCATCTTCAGTAATGCTTGTGAAAGCATGATCACCGAGTAGGACTGGGAGGAGTGATTATCCATGAAATGCGGTCTAGCTTTATCAAAGCATCTTCATGCGATGTGTGACCTTTTAAGCTGAAATCGCGCCATTTTGATGCTTTTCTCCATCTTTGTTAGAAGTTCGTCATTGTATTATATGCAGCAGGACCCCCAACTTTAAAGTGTAAATCATGCCATGGTTGCCTCGGACCACGGGCACGAGACGTACATATTACGGGAACACAAGCGCCAATGATGTATTGGAATATAATTTCCTTTAATCATGCTCACGAACACCTTTTTCATCGGGGAAGAAAACTAAGACATGAAAAGAAAGCAGAAGTAACATTTAGAGGGGATACATGATGAGCAAGTTGGTAGCAACAAAAAGATATATCGGTAACACATTAGACATTGCAATCCGTTTTCTATAAAGCGAGAAAGGAAGCTATGAAATAAAGCATCGAAAGTCTACTATTAGGCTTAGTCATCGGAGTTTGAAATAAGTGATGGCATAAAATGCACATGCCTTGCATGTAATGACCGTACCAAATAATACGAGTTTGACCAAGTTGACCAAGTTTGTTGAGAGTTTGACCAAGTTGACCAAGTTTGATTTTTTTCGAGGAGGAATAGTTTTAGGTTAACTAAAGACGCCATTTCGTAGGCCTCGTCGTCTGAGTTCATAGGCAGGCGGAGCGTCACAATCAGGCTTAGGATAAAAGTTCTGGCCATTAAGTTCAACGGTAGCACTTTATCGGTGTCAAGTTGTAATGCGGGATTTTTTTGCAGCGACCCCTGGGCTATATAAACGCAACGTGATACCAAATGAAAACCTAGCCCCAGCAACACTTGAGCTCCCAAAACCTAAGAAAACTCTGGCAGGGAACACCTTTTGATGAGTAGCCACTGCCTTGTGTCGGACAGTGACTCTCGGCCGGAGTTACTGTACACGCCGGACCACAGGTGCGCCAAGCCGGTGATCTGCCAAGTAAAATTCCTGACAATGCCCTTCGGGCCTTGGCAAAGGAATCGCCGTGAGCAGCCAGCGTACCATAGATTTTTCATCGAGTTTTGTGATTCAGGCCATTTCCAGCGCCAGGCCACCCCATAGCTCCTTTCCACCATTTTTGGACCTTCTGAACTCATCTACGTGGTCCCTTTTTGCAGATTTCGCACCGTTTGGAAGTTACATTGAAAACGAAATCGGCCGAAGCTTAGATCGGGTTTTTCGGCCACCACAGCGACTATTGGACCAAGGTAATGGTACCAATGAGTTCCTGGTCTCTTGGGCTTTCCATTGATATGGTTGTAAATTTGGACATCGTTTGGTTAGGTTTCCATTTTTAGGTTGTTTTTGGGTAATTCACAGAAGTCGGAATTTGGGAAATGAAATCTCAGATTAGTCAAATTGTAAAATTGAAGTTGTATTAGTGAAATTGGATGTTTTTAGGAATTATTGGACGGTTCAATTTTGAGAAATTAGCTCCCGGGTGAAAAGCCACAATTTTAGGTATATGGCCTATAGGGCACACTGTGTAATTGGACCTGTCGGAGTCCAATTTGGTTGGTTTCATAGTTCTAACAGTTATTCTAAAGCCTTCGGGATCCACAGGTTGTTGGTCGGTTATTAGAGCCTAAGCGGAGTTTTATCCATATTACAGGCACTCACGCCGGGTAGGAGGCGATCTGGGGAACGGGCGGCGTCTATAGTCGGTGAGTGGTTTATATGCTTTAAATGATTTGGGATATTATGTCGATATATCTATTATGATTTAATACTTTACATATATCTTCTTTGTAGTATCTTTGTTTTGATCGAGATGGTTGGTTGCATTCAAACATGATTTTAGGTTTCATATAAAACAAGTTATCATTTCATGAATTTTGTCAACATTTTAACTATTTGAAAGTTTTCTTTGTGTTAAGTGGATAGTCGGTGGTGTTTGGATATTTTGGGTACATGGATTGAGGTTGTAAACTATCTTGAAAAACTATTGTAAAGAAAAGGGGTGGATCTTGAGATTTTGTGGATGACTACGATACGGTATTGTTGAAAGGTACACATGTGAGAATGGGAATGGTTTATTAGTTGCCCGCGTTGCGGTGAGTGGACGACCGAAGCGGTTTATTAGTTGCCACATTGCCGTGAGGTCGGTTTGATTCCGACGGTTTGATATTCTGGGTTTGCCACGGTGACGTGAGGTCGGTTTGACCCGACGATTTGGTATTTTGGGTTTGCCACGGTGACGTGAGGTCGGTTTGACCCGACGGTTTGGTATTCTAGGTTTGCCACGGTGACGTGAAGTGGTTCAACCCAAGCGGTTTGGTATTACTGGGTTTGCGGTGACGTGGTCGGTTTGAAGCGGTTTAGGATAATTACATGGTATGGTACAGCGTTGGTTTATGTGGTATGGACGTTGTTGATTTTCTAAATGTGGTATAACTATTTTAATACTCATGGTTTTGGTTATTTTTATCACTTGATGACTATACATGTTTTGTGCTTGGCTTTATGTTGTGTACAGTTCAGATTATGTTTTCTTAACATTGGGACGGCTAAATTGTTGAGCATGATATGCATATGTTGGACTTGGGGTAAAAGTTGGGTTTTGTGAAATGTTTCTAAACGGGGAACTTTACAAAAAAAAAAAGAGTGAACGGAAGGTTTTGAGGAGAACCATTGAAATATAAAATGTTATTTTTCATATAAACTATGCCCTCCTTTGAGATTTATTATTTGCCATTATTCTTTAAATCTTTGTTCCTGAGTCCGGACGGAGTTCGTGGGGCCTACCTCGCGCCAGTTCAACAAGCTTTATCTCGACCGAATTTGTGATACTCTATCCCACCTATATGTCCTTGTTTTTGTTGGATCCTTTAATCTCATTTGTAACCCTAAATTAGCAAATCTCTTAAGATGCTTTCGACATTAGTATTAAACTCATTGAGTTCCTTTTATGTATGATGTGGTTATATTTGCCTTGGATAGGTCGGTCGTGGACTATCTATATATTTGAGGTATAGTGCTGCAGGTATTTACTTCTCTTTTAGGTGGGGCCCCTTTGTGTGCATTCCCTAGAGATTGTACAATGGGACTCCACTAATGAGTTCCACCCGGGGTACCTGGAAGGGTTTCGAGGTCAGATCTGTCGGCCAGTATCGAGCTCTAGGTTCCTGAATTCCTTGGGGTTGTACATTGCTATGCAACTCATCCAGTGTTTTGTATACCTTCCTAACCTTATCCTTGAAATTGATTATGTTCCATTTATTCTTGGAATATAGTTCTTCTTCCGGATGGCACTTAGAGGTTGTGTATAGACTACAGAAAGTTGAATAAGGTCACTCTTCGTAACCCGATATCGCACTTCGGATTGATGACTATTTGATCGGCTCCATCGATTAAGGATTAGGAATCAAACATTCCCGAGGCGGGATTCAAGGCGAGATATGGGCGTTATGAATTTCTAGTGAAGTCTTCCGGACTCACCAATGCCCAGCGGCTTTCATGGATTTAATGAGCAAGGTCGGGTCACATCGGCTTAATTGTCGAGCGGTTGGAACGCAGAGACATTTGGGTTTGGTGTTCACAGTTTAAGGCAATACCAGTTGTATGCCAAGTTCAACAAATGAGAATTTTGGTTGGGCCGAGTGGGGTTCTCGGACATGTAGTTTATGCTGATGGCATTCATGTGGATCCTCAGAAAATAGAAGCAGTGGCAAATTGGGAGCAACCAACTACGATGACAGAAGTGCGGAGTTCCCTAGGATTAGCGAGTGAGAGGTTCTTAGAAGGTTCTCAAAAGCGGGACCTTCATTGTTTTGACTAGGAAAGGAGATTGAGCCAGGTAAAAGGTTGTTGGTTTGATTCTTGTAAAATATGGTTCTTTTCTAGGGTTTGGTTAGGGGAATTTCTCCTAACCCCAGATTTGAAGGATATGGGGAGAGTAAGACCTAATCCTTGGTTATTGTGTAAGGATTTGAGGGGATTTTTGTATGGGGGATACGATTCATGGATTACTCTCCTTTTTGGAAGTTAGGATTTCATCAACATAGATTGGTTGAGTGATGAGTTGGAAGCCACAGATTCTTATTTAAGATGTGTTTTGGAAGATGTTTCGGGTTGAATAAGTGGCTTTGATGTGTGTTTGAGTATTGGGATTGATTTGGTTGGAAACTTATGGAAAGAGTGGGGAAAATCATAAATTCTTGCATTTTTGTGAGCTTGGTTTTTCTGTTATGGCCAGTGTTAGTATTTTGGCCATAACTTGATCATTTTGCTCCAAAGCTGAGTGATCCCGAGTTGGAAAGAACCCTTAGCACTTTATCTTCCAAATGAGTAATATGGAGATAGGAGTCTGAGGTGATTTATGTTGAGTCGTTGTTTGTGTAACCACAATAATGAGTGTTGAATGTTGATCCTAGTAAGTGTAAGAGAGAGAGTGCACTTGGGGATCAGGTTTATGTTGGAAGTATAAGGATATATGTGAGTGAGTGGTGATAAAGTAATAGACCCTTGAGTGAATTTTATGTGACCGCAGTTGGCGAGGAGCTAAGGAATCTTATGACTTGACTAGGACCCTTGGAGTAGCCTCGGGTTTTGACTTCCTTAGGAGACTTGCGGACATTTGAATCCCAAGAAAGTAGAGTCTTATAGCCTTCTCCTGCTTATCTTGTGGTTTGATGTTGTAGAATTCTGTACCATTCCGTGCTTGTTGTGTGAGGTCGGAACATGTAGTGGACACGGGGCGATGACTAGTTCCTAGGTGGTAGTCCCCGGAAAGGTCACGAGATATTAGGATGTAAGGCATATCCCTTGGTGGTAAGTCCCGACAATTTATGCGTTGCTCTGGGATGATTATGCAGATCCTTGGGTGAAAGCACAAAAGTCAGCGATGAGGGTTGTGATGGTGGTAGTATTGCATTCATGTGTTTCCATCATCAACCTATTATGCAATAAAATGCTCATGTTTTGAGATATCTTGAATTATGTATAGTGAAATGTTTTTATGAGCATGGCTTCTTAGGGGGATTCCTCTTGGTTGTCGAACTCATCACATTGTTTCCCTCCACCTTAGATGCAGGTACGAGACCAGCTACGTGACATGAAAGTTAGACCTATAGGGTTTTTGAGTATGGAAAGATTTTATGCCAACCTTAGCTTGTTGGTGGTTGAGCATACGTTTTGATGAATATTTAGGGTTATGTGGATATTCTAAGGGATCTTGAGTTTGAGGTCGAGGATCGAGTATTCTTAAAACTCTCTCCTTGGAAGGGCGTGGTACGTTTTTGAAAGCGAGGGAAATTAAGTCCTCGCTACATTGGACCTTTTGAGATTGTTGAGGTCGTCCGGTGTATAGATTAGACTTGGGAGGGCTTTCTCGAGTCCATAATGTGTTCCACATCTCCATGCTACGCAAGTATATTCGAGATCTCACATGTGTTGGAGACACGAGGAGATTGAGGCGAGGATGACTTATCCTATGAGGACGGCCGGCGGTCTGGGTAGAAAGAAGGAGCTTCGCAACAAGACAATATCCTTAGTGAAGGTCGCTGAGACCACTGAAATCGAGCGACAGAGCAGAAAAGTAATGATGATACCTCATTCTCCACATATCCTAATCTGATTGATGAAATTTTTCTTTAAGGAGTGATTTATGTGACCCTTACCAAATATCTGAGTTTGACCAAGTTGATAGGATTTGACCAAGTTTGACCAAGTTGACCAAGTTTGACTTTTTCGAATAGTTTAGGTTAACTAAGACACCATTTAGTAGGCCTCGTCGATAAGAGTTCATAGGCGGCGAGCGTCACCATCAGAACTTACGGATAAAGTTACGGCCATTAGAAGTTCAACGATAGCACTTTATCGGTGTCGAGTTACATGCAGGATTTTTACGGCGACCCTAGACCCTAAACATGGCTTGTGATACCAAATGAAAACCCTAGCCCAAAACAACACTTGAGGCTCCCGAGCCCTAGGAAAACTCTCGAGCAGGGAACACCTTTTTAGGCCAGGCTAGCCACTGCTGTATTTGTGAGAAATCGGACCCGGTGAGGCACCACCGGCCGGAGTTTTGTACGCGCGGACCACCAGGTGCGCCAATGGACGATGCCGGCCAGTAAAATTTCTGTGACATGCTTGGACGGCCCCAGGGATCGGCCGACGAACACAATCGGCCAGTACCTTAGATTTTCATGCGAGTTTGTGATTCCAGGCCATTTCCAGCCACTTCAGGCCACCCCATAGCTCCTTTCCACCATTTTGGACCTTGAACTCATCGTGGTCCCTTTTTGCGATTGCACCGTTTGGAGAGTTACATTGAAAATGAAATGTTGACTTAGATCAGGTTTCGGCCACCACAGCCCTTTGTTGGACCAAGGTAATGGTACCAATAATTCACTGGTCTCTTGGGCTTTCCATTGATATGTGGTTTGTAAATTTTGGACGTCGTTTGGTTAGGTTTCCATTTTTAGGTTGTTTCGGGTAATTACCGAAATTCGGGACTGAAATAGAGTACCGATTGGTCAAATTGGCAAAATTGAAGTTGTATTAGTGAAATTGGATGTTTAGAATTATTGGACAGTTCAATTTTGAAAGTGGCTCAGGGTGAAAAGCCCCAATTTTAGGTATCGGGCCTATAGGGCACCTTTGTAGTGGACTTATTAAGTCGGTTGGATGGTTTCATAGTTCTACTTAGGTTATTCTAAAGCCTTCGGGGCATCCTAAGGTTGTTGGTCGGGTTAATGGGAGCCTAAGGGAGTTTTATCTATGTGCAGGCCTCACTTGCCGGGCTAGGAGGCGATCTGGGGAACCGGGGCGGCGTCTATAGTCGAGTGAGTGGTTTATATGACTTTAAATGATTTGGGATATTATGTCGATATATCTATTATGATTTAATACTTTACCATATCTTGTTTATTCGAGATGGTTGGTTGCATTCAAACATGATTTTTGGTTTCATATAAAACAAGTTATCATTTCATGTGAATTTTGTCAACATTTTAACTATTTGAAAGTTTTACTGTGTTCGTGGATGAGTCGGTGGTGTTTGGATATTTTGGGTACATGGATTGAGTTGTAAACTATCTTGAAAAACTATTGTAAAAGAAAAGGGTGGATCTTGAGATTTTATTGGTGACTACGATCACGGTATTGTTGGAAGAAGGTACTGTGAGGAATGGGAGCGGTTTATTGGTTGCCACGTTGCCGTGGTCGGTTTGACAGACGGTTTATTAGTTGCCACATTCTTAGTGGTGGTTTGATTAAACGGTTTGATATTAGGTTTGCCACGGTGACGTGAGGTCGGTTTGACCCGACGGTTTGGTATTTTGGGTTTGCCACGGTGACGTGAGGTCGGTTTGACCCGACGGTTTGGTATTTTGGGTTTGCCACGGTGACGTGAGGTCGGTTTGACCCGACGGTTTGGTATTCTGGGTTTGCCACGGTGACGTGAGGTCGGTTTGACGACCGGTTGGTGTCTGGGTTTGCCGCGGTGGCGTTGGTATTACCAGGTTTGCGGTGGCGTGAGGTCGGTTTGGCAGAAGCGGTTTTGGTGATGCAGGTTTGCCGCGGTGCCGTGAGGTCGGGTTACCCGACGGTTTAGGATGAGTACGTAGTGCGATTTTAGCGTTGGTTATGTGGTATGGGCGTTGTTGATTTTTTCTAAATGTGGTATAACTATTTTAATACTCATGGTTTTGATGCATTTCATGGTTATTTTTATCACTTGATGACTATACATGTTTTGTGCTTGGCTTTATGTTGTGTATAGTTCAGATTATGTTTTCTTAACATTGGGACGGCTAAATTGTTGAGCATGATCTGCATATGTTGGACTTGGGGTAAAAGTTGGGTTTGTGAAATGTTTTCTAAGCAGGGGGAACTTTAAAGTGAGCGGAAGGTTTTGAGAGGAGAACCATTGAAATATAAAATGTTATTTTCCTTATAAACTATGCCACTCATTGAGATTTATTATCTCACATTATTGTTTTAAATATGTTCCTAGGTCCAGACAGTTCGTGGGACTACCTCCTTGAATTCAACACCGCTTTATCTCGACAAGCTAGATACTCCTCCACTATATGTCCTTGTTTTGTTGGATCTATTTAATCTCATTTGTAACCCTAAATTCGCAAATACTCTTAGAATGCTCTGACATTAGTATTAAACTCATTGAGTTCCTTTTATGTATGATGTGGTTATGACCTACCCTTGGATAGGTCGGTCGTGGATTTATCTATATATTTGAGGTATTATAGTGCTGCAGGTATTTACTTCTCTTTTAGGTGGGGCCCCTTTGTGCATTCCCTAGAGATTGTACAATACTGGGACTCCACTAAGCGGGGCTCAGGGGTACCATGGAAGGAATGTAGAGATTCGAGTCTAATCATTACTATCTATATTTGCGTTCATTGATTATCAAATTGAATAATTATTTGAAACTCATCAGTTGAATCAACTAGAGGATTCCATTTAGCGGGGTAGTCTTGATCTATTACAATCTTTTTCACTTAAAAACTCATAATGCTTCCTCGAACTTACATTCTGACTTGAATATGAATTCTGACTATAGGTCTTGTATGTAGGTTTTTTAACTGTTCCAAAACTACAATACGATAAATGACTTCTAAACATCATTCATAGTGATGTTCAGGGCCCCCCCACATCTCTATCTTATCTTGGTTTTAAATGATTTGTGAGTTTTATCCATGATTGCACACGCACCACATGGATTTACTTGCTAGACAAAAAATGCAAACTACTCCCGTCAAAATTTTCATAAAATGATTGCAACTCATTTTCAAACAAAAATACAAGTTTTTCGAGTTGATAATGGAAAGAGTATTCCCGATTCAATTTCTTGACTTATATTCTTGAAAATGGCAACATATATTTTCTTTGTGCAATAACGGACCTTACGAAATGGGGTGGCCAAAAGAAAGAATTAACATCTTTAGAAGCGAGGAACTCTTTGTTCACAAAAAAACATCAAAAAAGTCCATTTTGAACCATCGTATAACAACCACACATTTGATCGAGTAGCCTTAAAGATTCTAGATATAAAAAGTCAATCAGTTGCTGAAAGGCTATAGATTCCTTTGGATCTTCTCTACTAAAAATATTTGAGTATGTTGCTTATGTTCATGTACAAAGTAAAGAGAGGTCCAAATTGTATCTAGAAGCTCTTATGCGTATGTTCTTTGATTCTCAACTCATAAAGATTTGAGTATTTTCACCCTCCAATCCAGAAAAAAATATATCCACGGTAGGTATTAAATATTTTGAGAACCTTCGTATTTATTAGGACAACTCTTTGAGGAGAATTCAAAAAGTTAAAAGATTTGACATCATTTGTATCTAACCTAGTCAATTTACTCTACTATAAATAATCTCATCAATGACCCTAAAATTGGAGCCTATAACTCATAGAATGATGTTGGTAACAAAATAGATAAGTTGTTGGAATTCCTATAAAGCTCCCTTGGTATACTCGAAGAAGAGGAGAATGTGATAAATCCTATGATGAAGGACAGCAAAGGATGGTTGCTTATACTCAAATAAGTGAGTCGAGGATTCTATTTGTATGATGTAAAGAGAGGAACAGGAATAAAGTTTATAGCAGGAAAAATTAAGTAAAAAAGAAAAAAAGAAAAGAAACAGCAAAAGAGACGAAAACCTTAGTCTACCAAGGCCTTCTACATAGTGGCGGAGCTAGGACGTGACTTCAATTTTGGAGAAGGCTTAGGATTATTCTTCCCTCTCTTTTAATCTGCAAATTATTTCTTCCCATTTCCCTCTTAAATGCTGTTTTAAACATGAAAGACACTTAGGATACGAGATGAAAAAGAGGGTTGTAAAGCTGATTTTTATAAAAAAATTGAGTGAGATTACTAACTATATGATTTGAAAATGCAAGAAATTAGCTTTAGTGTAATGGTTAAAGCTTTGCTTTCAAGAGGCATCCTTAGTTACAAGTTTCAATCCGCCAGGCACATTTGGGCTGTAGGAAATTTTATTTTACAATTTTAGGGGCTTAATATAACTCCTCTGCTTTGTGCTTCTACAGTCTCATCATTGAAGTTGTAACATGTCTGATAATTAAAAAAAAAAAAACTATTACTATTAATATCAATTAGTTTTTTGATTTATATTGATTAACTTTATTTATAAGTTTCTCTAGAAATTTGAAGTTTATTAGGATTCAATGATCCTTTTATGATTCTAATTCTAATTATGTTATAATAATCTAATCGGCTACAATCTGTCGACTCCAAATAGTGATCCTACTTTAATGCCAACTCATACTAACTCTAATTTAGTTCCAACTAATATTAATTCCAATTAAAGTTTATCCATATCTTTTCTTTCCTTTCTTGAATATAATTTACTATATTTTCCCCTAATCATCCTACCTTTTTCCTAATTGTCAATTCCGTCTCGAAAGAAGGTATTATTTTCAATCCTTCATCTCAATCAAATTCTCTAATAAAATCTAGACTTGGATGCTCCCATTGCCAATAGGAGCGGTGTTAGAGCCGCACTAAATATCCTAGCCTACTTTGTCTCCTAGTCGTATTGGCCTTTACATTTGCTTTGTCATAAATAATAATAGTAAATCAGCCCTGAAAATGTACAGAAACTCTAGGAAATCAAATATGGAAACATTGTGTTTGTGTGGAAATGAGGCCTCCATAAGAGTGAAGATGGGAAGTGGACGATTTGCCTAGTGGAAAGAAACCGTGGGATGCAAATGGGTTTCAAGTCCATATAAAACCAATAGCTCTATTGAGAGATGCAGATGAGATTTAGTAGCTAAGGAAAAAACTCAAATTTTCAGTAATAGTTATCAATTTGCTCAATGACTAAGATGAATTCATTACAATCCTTTTATCTCTACCGGCTAATTTTGTTAGGAACTTATTCCTATTCGAGTATTAAAAATTCCTTTTCATGGGAAGTTAGAGGAGGAAGTGTATATGGATTTTGACTAGGAAATCCAACGAAGGAGTGTGTGCAAACTAAAAGAAAATCATTTATGGTCCACACAGGGCTTGGTTTAAGCCATTTACTAAGTCATTAAGAAAATATGGCACTAAAACCAAGGAGACACTTATTTATATTTCAAATGCACACCATTCATGAAAATGAACATTCCCATTGTCTATGTAGACGATATAATTGTTGCAGTTTACAATTTTAAGGAAATTCCAAGTTTAAAGATACACTTGATAGAAGAATTTGAGATAAAAGGTGTGGGGACCTTGAGATATTTTCTTAGCATGGAAGCGAACCCGAGCATTGCATGGCCCATTTGCAAAGCATGCATTGCATGACTATTTGCAAAGAAAGCATATATTTAGTCTGTAAATAAACTAAGATAACAAGATGCAAACTTTATGTTACACTTGAGATCCACGACCACGAGCAAGGAGCGGAGATTAAGGGAGATTCAATAGGCAGGTGGGCATCAAGACATGTAAGAAGGCTTATTTCAAACTCAGCTAGACATAGCCTATACTATGAGTATTGTCAGCCAACTTAAGCACTCTAGACTAAAGTTTTATCTGGAAGCAGTTGAAAGGATTCTTAAGCTACCTTAAAGCCACACCAAGTAAGGGTCTTTTTCTTTTTCCATTTTTCTTTTTTTTTTTTTTTTTTTTTTTCGGGAAGAAGCGTAGTCTTCTAATGGAAGTTTATATGGGTATAGGCGGGGTGATTGGTCAGTGACGAAGATGATATAGGTTATGGTGCTATAGTTTGGAACATCAATGTAATTAAGTAGCGGCAAGGGTATGGTTGAGCTACAAAAGTAAACATCGGGAGTATTTTGGAACCAAAAAAAGTTAACATTAATCAAAATCAAAAGTCGAGCATTTGTGCACCTTATCTCCTTTATTCTTAAAAATATGTTAAAAATAAAATTTTGTGTATATGTAATATTTTAGTTTAATTATTTCTCATATCTATATAATCATTCTTTAAAACAATTAAGAAACGAAGACAATTAAAGAAATAAATCAAAAAATAATCTAAAATACATTATTTTATACATTCTTTCCTTTTCCACCCTTATTTTTTTTCCATGTTATATTACAACGTTGTACTATTCTATTCTTACAAGGACTAGAGCTTGACATCTCGATCCACTCTATTCTTACAAGTACGAACACCTGTTCACCCTTTCCATTACTTGGCCCCGAGACAAACCTCGAGGGCCTTAAATTCTGTTATTATATATAAATATTTAAATTAAGACATTAATTTATGATGAATCAACTCATCCATCGAAATTGATCTTTTTAAAGATAACAATATCTCACATAATTTAAATTATCTAGCTCTAAACTTGAACATAAAATGGAATCTTTGGAGTAAATAGGGTTATGAAACCCATCAATACTAACAGCTGCTACATAATTATCTCGAATAGAGCGCAACAACCATCACAAATAATATATGACAGTGTATATAGTTGTCCTTTTCTTAAATTTATCAACCTTTTTTATAATATATCACTTTAGAATTAATACTTTCATAAGAAAGAAACTAACAATTATTTTTATTACAATTTTGAATAGAAATAGCAAGATGCAAATTTGCCATATGAAAGAAAACCAAGCACACTAAACCACAGATAGAGGCGGGCAACAAGCAAGGTGGTTTTGTTATACATGGGTGGTCACATTATCCGTAGCCCAAGGTTTCCAGCCTCACAAAAGCTCCATTGTGCTCAAATTAGGTTACGGGAGAATTAATAAGAGGCTCAAATCTCATCTTAAAAGAAGAATACACTCATCGCTAGATCTAGCATTAGCATCGAATGATAAAACACAACCGGAAAACAACAATATTGTTCACATGCTTTACCCTAATAAAACATTCGGTTATGCATTGATAATCATAATTTCGAGAATAACTTCATTCAACAATATAATGCATTTGTGAAGCTCGGCCCAGCGAAAATCGGAAGAGGAAAATCTCTTGAGTGTTACCCACATATAAGGTCTGAAAGAAATCAATGGTGAATATTTTTCCTAAACTAAGCAAGCTAATTACCTTGACTAAGAAATATTGATTGATATAGAACTTCAACCTCAAAGTCGAGTGTCGGGAAGAAATTCGAAATATAGAGAAAACACGAGGAAGGAGCTAAGACACGGATAGAGTTAGCTCACGGCATTTGGATGTTTGGAATGCTACTCTCACCCTTTCCTTAAGGCCTTCGTTTTCGCTCTCAACATTCCCACTCTGTTTATCAAGATGCACCACATTTCCATCTACACTTATCACCGGTTCCCATTCTCCAAACGGAGAAACAAGTGCATGGATAACTTACCTTTGTAATGTTTTCTTCTTGATTTTGTAGCCTTTTAAGTTATTTTCTGTAGGGGATCTCACGACGATGTTTAAAACGAGCCTGAGTCAAAAACCATGTATCGCTAATAGGATTACGATCTCAATGCAATGAAATATGCTTCTACGACTCATACTTCCTTTTGTCGGCCAGTTCCTTGGACACCAAAAGCTGACCCTTAGATTCTTCATGCAATGACTCCACACTCTCAAATATACGCCCCGACCTATGTGATACACCAAAGGCACCGGTCTTAAGCAATAGTAATCCTCGGGAGATATTTGTTGTGGATAGGCTAGAGAGACATGGAGATCATCGAGTGCCATTATCGATAGAGTTAGGCGCTTTCTTTACCGATAGGCGGTGTGGTTTCACTTGGGCTTCGAGGGTCTTTTCGGTAACCTCAATGGTTTTTCCATTTTCTCGAGGTTGAAATACATCTCAGCAGAAACGGCGGTTCTTTGGGAAATAATTTTGGTGTTGCGCTCGACAAAGCCCAGGTGATAAACACATTTTGAGCCTCCTATCTCATTCCACGGATGAAGATCTAAAACAACAGCCACTTGCGCTCGGGTAGAATCATGATTCGAGGTAAGAATATATGGTAGAAAGATATAAGCTTAAGAATGAGGTAGTAGATGTTTCTGCAGTATTAATTTCAAATAAGAAACCCAAGATAGAGCATTAGAGCAAACTACAAATTTAAATAAATGGATCTAAGCTAATCTGTGATACATGGACCATTTCAGGCCTTGGAAGTCTGAGAAGGATTAGAAATCAAAACAGCTCGATACAGTGATACTGTTCGCTGTTCCAAATCCAATTTTCCATGGAATAAAGTACTCATTGAAACTTTAAAGATAACATTAACCAAAAATTTAGAACCAGAAAATAAAAAGATTAAAAAACCCAAATCTAAGTCCCTTACAACCAATAAGGGAAACATATGCATTTAGATTAGCTTCAAAATTAGTTCGGACAATGAAAGGAAATTAGAGGAAACTATTACTAGTCTCCAAAAAGGGGAGAATGAAACATACATCTACAAACAAAAATCAACTCACCTCAATTTTATCAGGAGGCTGAAGAATGTCTTGTTCATTATATATAGCATATCTTATTGAAACATTTCTCACTTTCACATACTCAGACAAAAGCAACTTGTAGATAGCCTTTGTTGCATGTGTCATAAAAACTCGCCCTTTGGATGTGGTCTAATGAACAAATTAAAATATTTTAGCTAAATTTATAGGCAAAGTAATAGCATAAATTTTAATTAAATAAATGGCTGACCACTAAATCTGGAAGAGGATGCGGCATGATCGAGAAAGATGCAGTACCCTTTTATTACAATGATGAAGTGGAGAGCACATCTAAAGAGCAGCGATTTACATGAGAAAGTAGAGTAGATAACCAAAAGGAAAGCGAATGAAAGTTCTAAAAAGTTTCAAGATTAATAGTTCATTAACAAGACAAGACATACAAGATCTTGAATGAAATGATCATTAAGAGCATATGGTGCTACATACCACAGCTAAGAGCACTGCATAGAGATAAGTATGAGATTAACATAAACCCATTCGAGAAAACAATGCGAGGAAAATTTGTGAAACCACGGAAAATTCAAATTTTTCGAAAGGGGTAAATAGTAATTTGGTCAGAAAATCGAATTTTCTAGATATCGGATGATGAAGCGATTCTCAGTTGAAATGCGTCTCCACGAAATCTAGCTACCACGTCCCGAGCTAGTTTGGATTGGGGCGGTCGAATTTCACGTTTCGGCGTAAAGTGTGAGATGACACATGGCATGGTTTAGGGGATGCCACATGGCACCCCGAGTGACACATGGCAAGATCCATGTGGTGCACTTGAATGTGTGGCTCACAATTAGCCACATGAAAGATGATGCGATAAAGGAAATAAAGAAATAAGGAAACAAGGAGGAAAAACACATGGACCCACATCGTGGTATGAGGAAAGGAAGTTTCCTCCCTTGACCAGTCGGATCAATGCAAATCCAGAGGAGAAAAAGAAAAGCAAAAGAAAAGGAAAGAAGGAGGAACAAGCAAAACGGTTCATGGAAGAAAAGGAGAAGGAAAAGAGAAATTCAAGAGATTTCAGGCTTTTCGATGGTCGAAGTTCGAACCAGTCCTAAAGGGTAAAGTTGGTACCTTGTTGCGATCTATGTGTGGACACCAAAAACTTGGAGTTTCGACAAACTCCATAAGGTAGAGAATTTTCCTACTCGGTTTATTTTAAACCTAAAGGCCTTATAATGGTATGGGCTGTCTATGGGAGTTCATGAGAGGCCATATTATTTAGTTCCAAAACTTGCTTAGGACTAAATGGTAGAGGATTTCTATGACAGTTTCACGATCGAAGACGGTTGTAGGGATTGGGTTTGGGCCGGAAACTAAAAGTTTCGAGTTTTTGTGTTGTGTTTCATGATGGGTGGATGTTTGGAACCAAACTGGTTCATGTTGTGAAGGGACCGTGAGGTACCCTGTTGGAAGGGTCCAAGATTGTGACCTTGTTGTGTGTTATTGCTTACATGAATAACATGCTGTGTGAAAAGTATCATGTTAGTATATGCTATTTAATGTATTAACATGGATTGCATGGATGTAAATTATAATTATCCATGGTATGTAAATGTAAATGTAGCACTCATATATACATGTAACATGAAGGAAAATGCATTGGCATCATGTATTCATATGCACGGTCACATCACATCAAGTCAGGTGTGGGTGCATGGTAATTGTGAAACCCCGAAAAGTCCAGATTTCCCATGGAATGATCAAACGGTAATTTCGGTTGAATATCCGGAATTTTTCTAGATCTCGGATGACGAAACAGACTTCACCGTTAGAATCGTCTCGCGAAATGTAGTAACCACGTCATGATTTAGTGGTCAGGGGGCGTCGAATTTTACGTTTTTCGAGGCAACGGAGGTAGTGCGGACACTTGGCACATTTTGAGTGGCTCAAGAGGTGCCACGTGTCATGTGCAGAGTTCTTCAAACATGAGCTCAAGTGTGGGCCATGGGTGGACACATGGCATGATGCCATTGGAGGAAAATCCCAAAGTAGAGGGATAGTGGATGATAAGGAAATCCCAGTCGACCAATGATAGCTTGACGTAACAGCGGAGGACAAGTCCTCTTGACTGAGAAGCTCTCGAGCGGATTTGGAGAAGGAAAAAGGAGGAAGAAAAGAAAGAGAAGGTTTTAGAGAGAGAAATTAATCTACCTTCTCTCTAGAACAATGTTGGACCAAGTCGGTTCTCGTCGAAGAAGGAGAAGTTGAGTGCACGTTAAAGAGCTACGCGTGGACACTTAGGTTGTGTGGAGGTTTAAATGACCGGAGAGTAGGGATCTTCTCCTACTTGTTTTATTCTTTGATAGGGTCATTTACAGCTGGATGAGGATTTGCTAAGGCACGGATGGCGTGTTTCGATTAAGATTTGGACCCAGTGAAGAAATCCACACAGAGTGGTTTAGACCAGTCCACGGGTATTTGTGTGGCTGTGTGATGTTGCATTATTGCCATGAGTGAATAATATGCGGTGTGATTTTGTGGGCGAGTTCAAGATAGATGCCGGATTGTATGTGCTCATGTGTTTAATTTTATATTGTGTTATGAATAAATAACATGTGGTTAGTAAGTAATTTTGTTAATATGCACGATTGATATATTAGCATGTGTTGTATGTTTTCTTGAATGTTTGGGGGTCTTAGTGCATGAGCGCTTAGGTGGGGAAGTAACACAGTAGGAAAATTTCCTCATGAGCATTGCTACGCGCTGAGGAAAAACTATTCGATCTTAGACACACACAGGGATGGGACGCATCAGAGATAGGCGAAGAATGGCTGAGTATGGCCTTATCTTGTATTTTTGTAAAATTACTGGGCAGAGACCCAGTTTTGGATAAATTGTAATCAAAACAATTTGCAATTAAATTCTTTTAGGTATAAAATATATATTTTGATGAGTATGGATAATGGGCCCTACGTGGCCATTTTACTCTCGTACGGGTCTCATGATGTGAGACGCACAGATTTCCGCAGGTTGACGGTGGTCAACGGGACCCCCGGATTTGGGGCGTCACAGCTTGGTATCAGAGCATGGGTATCTGAATACAGGGCTCGATGGAAAGCGGTTAGATCATGCATCCATTGTGCATTTTTGATGAATTAATTGTGATGTGTGTTTGAATTGTGTGAAATTGTATGCTTGGTAAATAGCATATGGGGAAAATGTCGAACACTAGAATTAGAAAATAAACCCACAGGTTCGAGGTGTAAGGCGAACGGTCGAGAAATGAAAATAATAATAATAATAATTTTGAACAATCGTTCCGGTTTTGAACATGAGCGAGTGTGTTTGTGAGATACGGAAGATTATTCCGTTTTGCTAAGAAAAATTTAAAATTAAACTCTTAAAATTTTGAGTTGTAAATTGCAATTGTTTAGAAATTTCTTGCACCTTAGGGTGGCGGGAAGGCTATTGAAGGATTTTGAAAAAAATATATATATATATATATATACAAGGCGAAGAATTTGGAATGGCTGCATGAAGCTCTATGTAGGGTCGCGACCAGTTGGTCGTGATGTGAGGGCGCTGGTGCGCATGACGAGAGCGACTGGCGGCGCGCACGGCCGGTGCAGTGCACGCCACGAGCTTGGGCGGCGCGCGAGCACATTTGAGTTGGGACTAAATGGTCCTTCGTCGTGACATGAATTTCAAGTCGTGACATGGAATTTTGGACAGTTTTGGTCGCGACTTGGCTTTGAGGACACAACTGGTTTAGTCTTGAGAGGTTGCGACAAGGGTTTGGCTGCGGGTGACCACGAGATTCGCGACCTGGAGTTGAGGAGTCTGACGGGTTGGAAGTCTTGAGATGACCTTGGGTCGCCCAGCCTGGATTGCATCGCGACCTGGCCCCAGGCTTGGTAAGACCCTATTGGGTTGCGGCCCAGGAAAAGGGTCGTTGTAGGTTGGGGCCCGGTTGAGGTCGCGACTGGTTTAGTTGGGCTTGAGTCGCGTGACGAGTTAGGCGTCGCGACTGTTGTTTGTGACCTGGCACCCCAGGCGTGTGAGGGATAACGGCCATTGAGGTGTGACCCGTTTTGAGGTCGTGACCTGGCCTGTTGAAATTGGGGTCATGACCTCATTTTGGGGTCTCGACTTTGGTTTGTTGATTAGGCGGAAAGAAATTGGCGACCGGGTTTTGAGTCGCTGACACAGTTGGCTGCCGGTGGCACGAATTGAAATGTGACGGCTGGTTGTTGGGTTTGAATTTGGTGTCGCGACTTGGGCCCCAGATCCACGATGGGCGGCGCGTGAGGGCCATAATTGAAATCGCTATTTAAAAAAACATGATATGAAATCAAAGCCGCTAAGGTTTCTGAGAATGTCTGAGTTCAATCATGATGAAGACAGTAAATAAGAGTTGACATTATTAATTCTAAGTTATGACTCCTATAAACATGTGAAGCCGGGAATCAAAACCTGGTAACCATCGCTATTTTACCTACGATATGAACCTTTCATGATATTGGTTTTGTGAAAATCTGCGCTAAGTGTTGAATCATGGATAAATAAGCTGGAATAGCATTAAGCTTTTCCTTGAGGCTTGACTTGAGCTAGAAGGATTGCGGTTGAGTTTGGGGGTTCAGTTCAAGACACAGCGGGCGATAAACAATGTTG
This sequence comes from Tetrastigma voinierianum, assembly GCA_016808115.1. Taxonomy (NCBI): domain Eukaryota; kingdom Viridiplantae; phylum Streptophyta; class Magnoliopsida; order Vitales; family Vitaceae; genus Tetrastigma; species Tetrastigma voinierianum. The sequence continues at coordinate 68,709 of JAEQBH010008367.1, forward strand.
TATAAAAGATATTTTTTTAGAAAAAGGAAGCGGAGCTAGCATTGGAACTTTGCGAGATTAGACATACTTTGGAATGAGCTGGCACCCGACGGGCCCCGGGGACACACTTGGCGGACCAGATCTTAAGCACATTTGGACTACATGGAAACATATAGTGAGGCTGTATGGTATTAGTATATCATTAAATCAAAACATTGCCATATAGTCTCTTGCATATTATACAAGAACCCAAAATTGAGCTAATGCTTGAGAGGTCAATTTATGGGCATGAAACACTCCATATGGGGGTTTCAATATAAGGTCAAATGCATCATAATTTGTGCTAAGAGTTGCTTCCTTTAATCGGGGAAACAACGGCGGTTCTATCAAATGTTTAGATTGAAGGCGGTGAAATGCTGCGAATAAAATTACAGGATCTGAAGGTACATGGGCATTGTTCACAGGACCTGAGTCCTTCATCTTGCTCCCAAGCAAGGCCGGATCCTTGTTATGTTCTTCATTAAAGAGCATGCGATTTACTCCCGGGTAAATAATGAAGTCTTTTGCATTCTTGCCCATGCAGACAAACTCCAGGTTTTGAAGTACAGGCGGTGCAGTTTTATCACACTTACATAACTAGTTTAATTAGACCTAACAATCTTCTTCGTGAAAAATATAAATACATTACCCAAGCCTTGATGCAAGGATCCATCAGCCACAAAGGAAATAACCAATAATGAAAAATAGAATGAATAGAAGTCAACACATTGGAGTTCCAAAGTTTGGGGTTTGTTCGACACACCTGCCAGTGCCCCTTGGGATCAGAGTGCAGTCACATTGCGTTCGGAGAAAATGTAGTTGAGGAGGAAGGGGATTTGATGTGGGTGACATCCTATAGAGAGAAAGCGGTAGGATTTAAATTCAAATTCTTCCCGACTCTGAGGCACACACCCGTAAAGTAATCTAGGCAACAACCATACATATAGGCAGATGTAGGACTACCTCCCCCTTGTGTGCTATGTTGATCTGCGTCTTTCTTTGAAATCAAACCTTTTCTTCTTGACAATTATCTCACATTCCTTGCGAGATAATTTCTGCGAGACCCACTGCTTCATATTCCCAGTCACTCATCATCATCATTGACTCATTTCTCCTTGTCAACCTGCAAATTATTTCGGACAAATTGCTCGATTATAACTAGGTAGACATGCCTAGAATTCAATTTCCAATTCTGTCCCTTTCTCACTTAACTTTAACCACCCCAGAAACAAATTTAAAGTGAATTCTCAACCAAAATTTCTGTCTCTACTAACAATGCTTGCTTTGAAAAACAGAAGCACATCACATTTATGCCTTCATTTAGAGTTACTTTTCCGGATACTCTGAATATTTTTGCGATCGAGAGGAAAGATAGGTACTTTTGAAATACTATCTGAACTGATGCTTTGCATGTACCCAGTCCTTGAGATTCAAAATCTCAAGTTTCCTCCTTTTCCCCAGACTTCCTTTGCTACCAAACATAAACATAAAGCAAATTTCGAGAAATTTGCTAATATGTCTTCTTTGAGAAAGATAAGTCCCTCCAATTCTTTAAACAAAGCAGTCACATCCCTCAGCGATGCAAATATAAGCACATAAATGCATAAAATAGTAGCTTCAAATATGGATTTTCTGTTGTGGTAACCAATTAGAGTACTTCTATTGCTATAACACTACATCCCGCCAAAGCGAGTCGGTCGGTCATCAATATTCCGGTTCTCTCCTTTTCCCACTTCCTCGGCAACGAGCACGGTCGATTATAAATTGAGAGACAAAGAAAAAAGATTTTCGTCTAAATAAAATCAATCATTCTGGATGATAAAACAAAAATACACATGGAGAAGTGAGGACCATCAGCTAGTTTTGCCTCCATGACCAAGCAGTTCACTATATGTAATCATGGAAAACGGTTTCGATAGTGGTGACCCTTGCATTGAGAGTGCTCTGTCAATCTGTTGCATAGTTGGCCGAGATTTGGGATTGACACATAAGCATGCTAATGCTATCTTCAACTACCAACCACTGGTTCAAAGCTCACCCACTTCATCCCACGGGAGGCGGGGTGCTTGTCCATAACGTCATTTGCTTGACGATGGTCGTGATGGCGGTAATGAGGATGAGGATGAGGAGGATGCGATGATAGCAGTCGAAACCATGTCGCTAATAGGATCTGATCTCGGTGCAATGAAATATGCTTCTCGACTCATACTTCAGCGTCAGCGGATTCATGGACACGGCCCGGACCCTCGGATTCTTCATCTTATGATGACTCCACACTCTGAATATACGCCGGCTATGCTTGATACAGGCACCCTTTGTAAGCAATAGTAATCCTACGGAGATATTTTACGTGGATAGCTGCGAGAAGACATGAAATCATCAAGTGCCATTATCGATAAGTGAGCGCTTTCTTTACGAAGAAAAGCGGCGGCGATTCCACGGAGCTTAGGGTCTTTTGACCGACCTCCTAATGGTTTTGCCATTTCTCGAGTTGAAGCCTCTGAGGGGAGAAATGCGGGATCTCGAGCCTCAAGATGACAATCTTCTTCGCGAGAATAGTCTCCGGTGTAAAGTACTCGAACACCGGCAATGCTCGGCCCGTAAACATGGCGGCTCCCGGACGTGCCCAAGCTATTTAACACCAAATCGTATACCATTTACTTAATATCGATGGAAATCAATAACGCACACGAAGATGGATTTAATTATAGTTACGGGAACATTAAATGAGATAAAATTAACACATCTAAAGTCAATTGTTGTAAATGTCGAACGATGCAAACAGATTAGGATTATAGGCAGGCGATGTTTTGGCATATGAAATACACACACCATATTGCTTCCTTTTTTTTTGAAGCGAGTTTTATATTTTATTAGATTGGTGTTATGTAACATGTTTGAAACTATAGTCGAACAATAACATAATCTTTGTAGTGGAGCACCAAAGATCGATATTAGAGTATAGTCGATTAAATCTTAATAGACTAATTCTTGCTATATTAGTATTATTTGCCAAAACGTCCTATGTTGAAGGCAAAACCCGATTAATCTCATAGAATTGAAGAACAAATTCCACGAGATGAAGAGATCCTAAAAGCATGAATTCTTGCACTCGGGTAGAATCTATGATTCGAGGTAATAATGTCTATGGTAGAAAGATTTGGATTTAGAATGAGAATTAGTCGATGTTCTACTTGATGTGTAATTTGAATAAGGACACGAGATAGAACATTAGAGCAAGCGCAAATTTAACTAAACGGATCTAAACTAATCTGTGATCGTGGACCATTCGAGGCCCTTGAAAAGGAAGTCTGAAGGATGAGAAATCAGCTTATTTCGATATAGTGATACTTGACCCATTTGTTCCAAATCCAATTTCCATGGAATAAGGTACTCATTGAAACTTTAAAGATAACATTGACAAAATTTAGAACGGAAAATAAAAAGATTAAAAGACCAAATCTAAGTCCCTTATAACTTGATCGGGGAAGCTTGAATGCATTTACATTAGCTTCAAAAATCGGTTCGGACAATGAGAAGTGGGAAACTATTACCTAGTCTACAAGGGAGAATAAAACATGCATCTAGAAACAAAAAGCAACTCACCTCAATTTTATCCATGGAGCGAAGAATATGTTGTTCATCATACAACATATCTTAAGCGAAACTTTGCTCACTTTCTAAAATCGAGACAAAAGCAACTTGTAGATAGCCTTTGTTGCAAGTGTCATAAGCGGCCCTTTGAATGTGGTCTAATGAACAAATTAAAATATTTTAGCTTAATTTATAGGCAAAGTAATCGCATAAATTTTAATTAAATAAATGGCCGACCTTCTCCAAGAAATATGGAAGGGATGCAGCATGATCCAAGTGAAAGCTGCACAGGAAATGCAACACATTACAGTGCAGTAAAGTGGAGAGCACATCTAAAAGAAAAGAGGCAATTTTATATGAGAAAGTAGAGTAGATAACCAAAAAGGAAAACTGAAGATGAAAGTTCCAAAATATTTCAAGATTGACAAAAGTTCATTGACAAGATAGACATGCAAGATACTGAATGAAATGATCGTTAAGAACATACTGTGTCACCAAATGGTACCCGATCTCTTCAAAAGCGAAGCGGATCGAAGATAGTCAAGCCTCGATAGAGACATGTAGTCGTAAGTTTTGCATCTGAAAAGCCAATTTATGGGTCAAATACAAGGCGAGAGACAAAGAAAAGAGATTTTCGTTTTAATAAAACCAATCATTACGGATGATAAAACAAAATACACTTGGAGAAGTGAGAGATGATCATTCGTTTAGCCTCCATGACCAATAAGGAAAAGAACCAGATATTGATAAGAGAAGATACGAGGATGAAGTTACGCGGTAATTTCTAGTCAAATCTTTATAATGCTTTTGCTTAATGATTTGGTCATTTTTCTCAGTAGACCATTCAAGAACAATTCATTCCATTGTTTAAAAAAAAAAATTGCAGAAAAATGACCATACCTAGGATTACAATATAAAAAACAATAATGATATTGTCTAAACTTCATTTCTCAATTCAGCAGATTACTAAGTTATAAAAACAAATAACATTACAATATTCAACAAGGAAAAAGAACATATTGTGTCACCAAAAGGACATCAATGGTTGAAGGATCAATCTCTTCAAAGAATGGCAAAGCAGCCATGCCTGAGTATGCTGGATGAATTCCACAGTCAAACTATCACCATAGAACATGACCAAAACAGAAACAAACAAATTAAAAACCTAATGTTGAAAAATGGAAGGAAAAAAACTAGCAATCAAAATAAAAGCACAATGCATTATGGTATACCAGTATGGTTTTCCCTTTAATAGGACATGTAGACACGGGGGAGCGACCCGCTCATTCCGGCACCTAGAGGTATCAGATCTCTCAGCGAGAGCGGTCGAAGATAGATCAAGCCTCGGAAATTAGAGACATAGTCGTGAGGCGCATCCTGACAATTTTATGGGTCGATTATAAAAAGTGAAGAGACAGGAGAAAAGATATTTTCGTCTTAATAAAATCAATGATTCTGGGTTATAAAAAAAAAATACACATGGAGAAGTGAGGGCTAGTCGAGTGGTTTTGCCTGCATGACCCGAGCAATTCACTGATGTAATCATGGAAAGCGGTTTCGATAGTGGTGGCGCTGCATTGAGAGTGCTCTGTCAATACATTGCATAGTTGGCGGGGTTGGGGATTGACACGCAAGCATCTTTAATGCTATCTTCACTGCAACCACTACTTTCAAGCTCACCGCCGTCGAAAGAGGTGAGGGGCGCTTGTCCCTTAACATCTCAATTCAACGACTTGATGGTCATTGATCATTGGTAATGAGGATGAGGATGAGGAGGATGCGTGATGCTGATGATGAGATGAGTTCAGCGGGATGCCTTCCATAATTACCTCCATTATTTACAACCAGAAGCTATAAACATCGCGTTTTATTATCCACCTTCATCGTGTAAGCAAGTTACGCAAATTAAAGAAGATTACCTCATGCTGCGCTCTGCTAAGAAATTATAACGAGTATAACTAATGCACTAATTAAAGAAAATGGTACTGGAAGCGGTATAACCAAAAGTTCTATGATGTAGTCCAATTAGATGGTCAGGCTTTAAAAGCCTAGCGTTAAATGGAGACATAAGGCTCATATTACGAATCTAACGAACATTGTTCTTTGGTTATGTCTACGATGAATTCTTTGGAGGTTAGCAATCATGGTGCATATAAGATAAAGCTTTAGCCACCCCTTTCCATGATGTTTAGCCTCCTGATCGATCAAGTTTTCTTTTGCTTCTTCATCGTTGCTTAGAATGTTTCTCAGAAACCGCACCCATAAACTCATAAATAAAAAATGAGTTCTTAGCAAATGAAGCGAAGCCATAAAACGACAATATTGATGCCTTATGCGTAGAGCATGAATCTCGCTTGCAGAAGCCTTCCGATGTATATCTCCACCATCTTGATCACGATGAGTAGTGAAGCTTTTCCACGGCAACAACGACCATTTAGCGGCTTCGGCCTTATATGATGCCATATCCTCCGGTCGATACCTTGTTTGGGCCCCGAAATTGTCGATTCCTGTATGATGTGCTCATCTGACAAGTTCCCATCATGTCCCGATATTGTGAATAGATCTTTGACATATTCGGCGACTTGAGTGTAGACTTGGTTGTTTTCTTCCTCGATTTTTTGGACGAAAATAAATGCCCGATAATAAGCGGATAAGAACAATGAGTGCTCCTGATGAGAGTAGTATGATCAGGCAGAAAACTTCGTGGCCTTGGATGCATGGCTTGAGATGAGTGACATTATTACCACGGAGACCTTTATTATTTATAAATGCCTCGAATGGAGCGAAGGCTTTGATGTTGGGGAAGGACCTTTGGCGGATTTAGCCAGGATATGTCTCGGCCGGATGTCGAAATTGTCGGATCATCAAAAAGTGTGTGGGATGGTGCCGAAAAATTTGGTTATGGGAGATTCAAACGTCTCAGAATGCCGTAACTCTCAGCGGCGGTGGAATCTGCTGTCAACATATTTTGACTAAGATCAAGACTCCCGAGACTATGCATCTTTCTAGTTTAAGGTAGGGAATGCTATCCACAAATCGATTCCACTCCAAGTTCAAGGACAATAATTTCAGCAAGTTCCCTATTTCTTTGGGAATTTGACCGCTTAAGTTGTTCGATGCGGTCGAGGTTTGAAGATCGAATTTTCCCGATTTCAAAGGAATGCTTCTGAAGATGCGTTGTTAGTCAGCAACAATTCGAACAATAAGGGCAACATACCCAATTCTTTTGGGATCTTCCCGCTCAAATGGTTTGAGGAAAGATCAAGTTGTTGTAATTGAGTGGCTCTCCGAAGTTGAGGTGGTATGGCGCCAGAAATATTGTTGTTGGAGATGTTCAAGTGCGTTAGGTTAAGCCTTGTCCCGTTTCTCAGAAGCTCGCCATAAAAATTGTTCTTTGCTTAGATCGATATAATTCAGGTTTGGGTATACACCAAAACTTTCGGCTATGTCTCCGGTGAGTTGGTTTCTGTCAAGCCGAACTCTGAATAAGCTAGTGCAATTTTTCAAACTCTTTGGTATAGGACCCGTGAAATGGTTCCCATCGGCGGAAAAATTTACAAGTGCTCTACCAAGGCAAATCTCGTCTGGTGGTTGGCCAATGAAGTTATTTTCATACAATTGCAAATCTTTCAAATGAGTGATATTATTCATTTCCAGAGGAAGGGCACCGCTGAGTTTGTTATGACGAGGACGAATAGGTTAAGGTGAATGATTTCCTATAGGCGGTATTGAACCTTTGAGATTGTTAAATGACAATTCAAGAAAATTAAGAGATCTTAACAATCCAATTTCTTGAGGAATGAAACCTGATAGTTTGTTCGTATCAAGATACAATGTGGTTAAATTCCTCAAGTTACCTATGGAATGAGGATTGGACGGTGGTGTTAGTTGATAATTGAAGATCATTAAGAGATCTTAACAATCCAATTTCTTGAGGAATGGAACCAGATAGTTTATTCGTATGAAGATACAATGTGGTTAAATTCCTCAAGTTACCTATGGAAGGAGGGATTGGACCAGTGAGATTGTTAGTTGACAATTGAAGATCATTAGAATCTTAACAATCGATTTCTTGAGGAATGGGCCAGGAAAGTTTGTTGCACCAGGTGCAATTTGGTTAAATTCCTCAAGTTACCTATGGAAGGAAGGTTGACACGGTGAGACTATTATCATGACAATCGGTCGTTAGAATCTTAACATTCGATTCTTTAGGAATGGAACCGGGCAGTTTGTTCTATGCAGTCTGATGTGGTTAAATTCCTCAAGTTACCTATGGAAGGAGGATTGGACCGATTAAGGCCCAATTAAATGACAATTCAAGATCGTTAAAAGTCTTAACAATCCGATTTCTTGAGGAATGAAACCAAATAGTTTGTTAGAGTATCAAGATCTGATGTTGTTAAATTCCTCGGGTTACTATGGAATGAGATTGGACGATGAGATTGTTAGTTGACAATCCAAGATCATTAAGAGATCTTAACAATCCAATTTCTTGAGGAATGGAACCGAGATAGTTTGTTCGTATGAAGATACGAAGTTGGTTAAATTCCTCGAGATTACTATGGAATGAGGATTAGTTCCGAGTGAGATTGTTAGTTGACAATTCAAGATCATTAAGAGATCTTAACAATCCAATTTCTTGAGGAATGGAGCCAGAAAGTTTGTTTGCACCAAGGTGCAATATTGTTAAATTCCTTAAGTTACCTATGGAAGGAGGGATTGTACCAGTGAGACTATTATATGACAATCCAAGATCGTTAAGAGATCTTAACATTCCAATTTCTTGAGAATGGGCAGACGATTTGTTCCTATGGAGTCTGATGTGGTTAAATTCCTCGAGTTGCACATGGAATGAGGATTGGACCGAGTGAGGCTGATGAAATGGCAATTCAAGATGGGTTAAGGAATCTTAACAATCCAATTTCTTGAGGAATGGAACCGAGATAGTTTGTTCGTATGAAGATCTGATGTGGTTAAATTCCTCGAGTTACCTATGGAATGAGGATTGGGCAGTGAAGTTAGTTGACAATTGAAGATCATTAAGAGATCTTAACAATCCAATTTCTTGAGGAATGGAGCCAGAAAGTTTGTTTGCACCAAGGTACAATGTGGTTAAATTCCTCAAGTTACCTATGGAAGGAGGGATTGTACCAGTGAGACTATTATATGACAATCCAAGATCGTTAAGAGATCTTAACAATCCAATTTCTTGAGGAATGGAACCAGACAGTTTGTTCCTATAAAGGTACAATGTGGTTAAATTCCTCAAGTTACCTATGGAATGAGGGATTGGACCGTTGAGATTGTTATTTGACAATTCAAGATCATTAAGAGATTTTAACAATCCAATTTCTTGAGGAATGGAACCAGAAAGCTCATTCTCATAAAGATATAAAATAGTTAAGTTTTTCAAATTCCCTATAAAAGGAAGAATTGACCCTCTAAAATTATTAGAAGCCAAAGATAGAAAGCTAAGTGATGTTAAAACCCCGAGTTGTTTAGGTATTACACCGGTGAAATGATTAGAACCAAAATCAAGAATTGTGATTGGATTTGGAAATATTGCAGTATTGGATGGAATGGTTCCATGGAGAGGAGTTGTTAGTCAAATTAAGAGTAAGGAGGTTGAGGAGAGATGAAAAATTGAGATTTTGGAGTGCCTCTCAAGCCACAACTACGAAGGTTCATCGGAGACACTTCTACGACTATGACAAACGCTCGAGACCCAGTGATGAAATTGCGTCAAACCAAGATGAGAGTAAAACTTGGGTTTGATTATCAAGGCTGACCTTCCATGTTAGAAGAGCGAGTGCTTCTTGATCTTGTTCAACTTTTGAAATACCAATGGTAGGTGTCGAGGCGGACGTGAAAATGACATGGAAGGATGATATTGAAGACAAAGGGAAAAGAAGAAATATGAAAAAGCAAGGAGTGATGATGAGTCGAGAGAGTAAGAAGTAGGATGAAGGATATTGATGGGCCATTATTGAGCTGGTAGAGATGAAGCTATTACAGGGTTTACATGAGGAGAGGATGAAACACTTATTTATAAACTTAAGTGTGATACATTCGGCATTCCCATTAGTTGGTGTTTACATCTAACTACCTCATTCCACTATACAATTAATGGAATTGAAAATAGGTAATATCAACTTCATACTTTTTAAATTTTCTTTTATCGAAAATAGTCTTATTTTTTATAAAATTAAACACCCATAATTACATAGCAAATAATTTAAAATATTACTTTTATTTTTAATTAAATAGACTATTACGATTACATAGGAAATAATTAAAAATATTCCTTTTCATTCCCTTTGCATTGAAACTTCCTTGAGACTACAAAGTTGATTGCATCCTGACCATGAATCGGGTTGTTTGGATGTCTTATCCCTCCTCGTGTCTACGATTCGACCAAAAGATCATTAAAGTCACATAGAATACACCACGGCGAGTCTGACCTTACTTTTAAAAATATTCCTTTTTCATTCCCTTTGCGTGAAACTTCCTTGAGACTACCAAAGTTGATTGCATCTGAAGCCATCAATCGGAGTTGTTTGGATGTATCTTATCCTCCTCGTTTCTACGATTCAGCCAAAAAGATCATTAAAGTCACATAAGATACACCACGACATGTCAGGCCTTACTTCGGCCCTTTGATTAATTGCGAGAGTCTTTCTGACGATGCCTTCAGGAAAACCATAAAGCGCTTTAATCTCCATGGCGTGACGTCCTCCCATAAAATCTCCATGTCAATGTGATTTTTGGAATATTTTCGTGACTGCACTAGATTTTTTCCTTTCCATACCGAGTACTAAACCCCCTCCATTGTCAATGCCTTCCACGAGAAAAAGAGTCAGTCATACCTTAAGCGTTCTTTGAACTATTTCCATTCCTTTTTCTTACCTTTGTTTCCATAAGGAAAACCACCTCGGGCTTGAATCCAGACACGAAGTCTAGTAACATGCGAATTGTCCATGGATTGCCCATTCCACGTGGAGTTCAACTGTGAAGTGAAAGATGCCATCTTCTCCATGCATTAAATCCTTCGAAGCCGCAAAAGTGAAAGATAATACCATTTTCTTAATTTATTGTTGAATTTTTGAAAATTTTTAATGAATAGTTTACTCATTCAAACTCTTAAAATAAGAGAATGGGAAAATAATACAAATGATCAATTTAAACTCCTAGATTACTTTTTCATGCTAATTAAATATTAAAAATACATGTATTTTTTAAATTTCTCATAATTTAAATAAAATTGAAAATTTGATTTATTTTTGTAGATAGAATACGTACATATGTTGATACAAGTACATATGTTTAAAATTAAGGATTACAATTCTTTTTAAGTGAGGGCTCAATGTTGATACAAGAAGTCCATTTCACAAACACTACCTATACATATGTTGTTATATATATATATGACTTTTATAGAATGCATGGTTTTTTATAGGTATCGTCAACTTCCAAAATATGAAAAAACAACCGAAATAAATACTCGTGCTTGACCCGTTTTAAAATCTTTGCTCAACTTGATAGGTATTATTAAATTTTCGGCACAAAAAAAAAAAAAAAAAAAAAAATCCTCCTAATTAATCTATTTTAAAGTCTTCACTCAATTCCAAAACATCTTTAAAAACTTTAATTTATGACTTCGATTACATTCACTTCAATTATGATACATATCATGTTCATTAGGGTAGAAAATTCATCATGTGTTATCATGAAATCTTGACCAAGTATTCATATTATATTAGTCATCCATGTCAATATCCTATTTGATGTAGGTGAAGACATTTATAGATGAATATCCATTCATTAAATTGTAGTACTAAATCTTACAAATATATAAGGGTTGACAATAATGTATTACAAGTGATCCAATTGAAGTGGGATAGATATGATCAAAATATATTAAATTGATTATATATCTATCAATTTGATAAGAAATTTACTAAAAGATTAAAATTTTACCATTTTTTGTAATGAAAAAATCTTGACTAAATATTCACATAATTAGTAATCCTTGTAGACATAGTTGATGTTGATCAATTAAAGATCCAACAATGATAGGCTTCAATTTATTAAATTATATTATTAAATATCATAAGAGAATTTTGAAATAATTATGACATCCTAGATAACCTTCTTTGCTAGAAAAGTAAAAAAATTTATATAAGTGCATTTATTTTAAGGTATATGACATTGAAGTGGCAGGTGTAACATGTTTTCATATAAATAAGATACCATTGCATTCCTAATAATAAATGTTGAATAGTTAAATAGATAAATGACAATTTAATCACTTCTAAGAAGCTTAAGCTTTTGAGTAGACATGACTTAATTTACCCCTTTTTATGGAAAATACAGTTGCTTTTAAAAATTATAATACTAAAAAATTGTACTATTTCTAATGTTAAACCTCTCAAAAGAATTTCTAAAAATAAAAGGTAAGGTCTTTATTTCGTATGTATAAGGGTTGGGGTTTCTAAGAATGTAAGACATTGATAAGTGGTGTGAACTTCCTAATATCGAAAATAAACAAAGTAATTGTCTATACTTGAGGGACTTGAAATCATCTTTATAAAAACTTGTCCCATTGTTTTAACGTGTATTCATGACTTTGATAGGTAATGTCAACATTTGAACAACAAAAATGACTTAAATAGTGTCCCTGACCTAACCATTTTAAAGTCTTTGTTAACTTGAAATCATCTTAAAATAAAAGCTTGCCCCGTATTAGCACTTTGCATTCATGGCTTCAATAGGTAGTATCAATTTCATGCTTGACTCATTTTAAAGTCTTTGCATGCAACTTACAAAAAAGTCTTAAAAAAGCTTCTCATGTAGTTTCACATGCATTTATGACTTTGACTGGTGGTGTCAAAAATGTCTTAAAGAAGCTTGTCATGTGGTTCTAGTTTCACATGCATTCATGAAGCGATGGGTGGTGTCCATTTCATGTTTGACTCATTTTAAAGTCTTTGTTTACCAGTTTCACATGCATTCATGACTTTGATAGGTGGTGTCAAAAAAGTCTTAAAGAAGCTTGTCATGTAGTTTAGTTTCACATGCATTCATGGCTTGTGTCAGTTTCATGCTTGACTCATTTTAAAGTCTTTACCCACATTGTTATATATGGGTGGTCACATTTATCAGTAGCCCGAGATTTTCATGCTCATAAAAGCTCCATTTATTTACTCAAAGTTGTAGAAAAAATTAATAAGATGCTCAAATCTCATCATCTTAAAAGCAGAAGACCACTCATCACCAGATCTAGCATTAGCATCAAAGAATAAAACGCAACCCAGGAAAACAAAAATATTGTTTCGTATGTCTAACTTGGTCATATGAGGGGATAAGGTACACGAATACCCCTAATTAGGGTTTTCCATAGTTTCACCTTTACGAATTTGGAGGAACAAATCAGGATTATGGTTTCACCATCTAGAATTTGGGGGAATTAAAATCGAGTGGAATTTGTAGATTATGGTTTCAAGAACAAATCAGGATTCGTATGATGCAATTTGGAGGAGATTTTCGGTAATGAAGAGCTTTATCGAATTCGGTTTCACAGCAACAATATTTGTCATTGTGGATGACTGCTTGATTAAATGTTGAAAGGCGAGTTAGACAAATGGCCAAACATACGTGACATTTGTATCTTATCCCCACGGATCTAGCATTAGCATCAAATAATAAAACACAACCCGGGAAAACAAAAATATTGACATGCTTCACTAATAAAAACATTCCAAGTTATGCATTGATAATCATAATTTCTGGGAAAATAACTACATTCAACTTGAGATAATTCATTTGTGAAAACACCTGAATCGCATAACCCATAAGAGGAAAATCTCTTGAGCTTTACCACATAAAGCGTACGAAATAAAAGATGATAGATACGATCCGAATTTGGGAACTCGAGGTTGATCAAAGTCATTTCATAAAGCGAAACTAATTATGTTAACTAAAATAATTAGGAAGAAATTAAAATTGAAAACACAGGGAAGGAGAACACACAGATATAGGGATTGGCTTCACAACATTTAGGATCTAGCATTAGCATCAGACAATAGAACAACCAAGGAAAACAAAAATATTATTCACATGCTTCACAAATAAAACATTCAGGTTATGCATTGATAATCTGCGGGATATAACTACATTTAACAATATAATGCATTTGTGAAGCTTAGCCAAATTGCAAAAATCAGAAGAGGAAAATCTCTTTAGCGTTACCACATATAAGGTACAAGAAAGAAAAAGTTGATGTATGTGATCCAACTTGGAACTGAGGTAGATCAATGTTGAATATTTTCCTAAACTAAGCAAGCTAATTACCTTGACTAAGAAATATTGATTGATATAGAACTTTAAGCAAAATTAAGATTAATTAGGAAGAAATTAATACGGGGAAAACAAGGAAGAACTAAGACACGGAGATGGGGATTGGCTTCACAGCATTTTGGATCCGTTGGAATGCTACTCGCACCCTTTCCTTAAGGCCTTAGTTTCGCTCTCAAAAATTCCCACTGTTTATCAAGATGTACCACATTTCCATCACACTTATCTTAGTTTTTCCATTCTCTCCAAACTTCACATCTCTGACAGAGAAACAAGAAGTGCATGGATAACCTTTCTTTGCTCTTATTGTTTCTTATTGTTTTCTTCTTCGAGTTTTGTGGCCTCTTAAGTTCAACTACTACCTTAGGATCTCACGGGTGATGTTTAAAACAAGAGCATAGCGAGTAGAGAAACCATGTCGCTAATAGGATTAGAGTCTACAGTGCGATGAAATATGCTTCTCGACTCATACTTCAGCATCCCAACCGTTCACGGACACAGCTAGACCTAAGATTCTTCATCGCGATGACTCCACACTCTCAAATATCTTGCCGGCCTATGTAATACACCAAAGGCACCCACTTTGTAAGCAATAGTAATCCTCATGGGTGTTGAATGGAGATCATTAAGTGCCATTATACGATAAGTGAATGCTTTCTTTACCCGATAAACCGCTGTGATTTCAGGCTTCGGGGAGTATTTTTGACCCGACCTCCCGATGGTTTCCATTTTTCTCAGTCGAAGCCATCTCAGCCGTAGCGGTTCTTTGGGGAAATAATTTTGGTGTTGCGGTAACAAAGCTGGGTGAGAAATACATTTGAGCCTCCATCTCATTGGCCTCTCCATGTACAGAATGATGTTAGGTGGCATGAGCTCCTTCGAGGAGCGTGCTTATGCAGTGCAAAATCTGCATGAGTAGAGAAAGATGTAGTGGACACGCATGTTGAGGGGGCAGGTAAGACCCTTCATTAGAGCTTCCTTAGAGTTCATTGATGATGGTTTTTGCCAATGTTCCTTCCACGACATACCCAGGTATAACACATGCATTTTTCTTATCAGAGAACCATATTTCAAATAGTTTTCTTGAAAATCCACTCTGAAGACCACTCGGACTCGCCATCACCACTAATGGACCTACACCGTTAAAATTCTCAATGCTTTACAAAGGAGATATGTGCTTGAAGTCAAAAGGATTGGAATTTGCAAATTGGTTCCTTTCATTCATGGGTTGATGTATGTCGAATTAAGCGACAATGCACACCTTTTTGCAAGGGGAAGCATAATATATGGGGATGTTATTGAGCTCGAGGATGGATTAGACAAATGCTAAATCCAAGGATAAGGAGAAGTTCTTGGGCACGCCCTAAAGCAAATGCAAGGATTAGAACACGGCCCCATTGAGAAATGGTCGAGTGGATGACATTTGTGAAGCGCTTTTCTCTCACATTCCGAGGCTGATGGAGTTGCACACCATAAGTGGATTCAATTATGCAAATATCGGGGGGGAGGCGTAGGATCGGCGTACGAAGAAGGCGATCTTCTTGCGAGAATAGTCTCAGTGAAATTAACTCGAACACCAGCAATATCAACCATAAACATGGCAGCTCCAAGGACGTGCCCAGCTGTCTAACACCAAAATCGTATACCATTTACTTCTAAAGTATGATGGAGATCAATAACCTGCAGAATATGGATTTAATTATAGCGTTACGAACATTAAATGAGATAATAAAATTAAGCAACACATCTAAAGTCAATTGTTGTAAATGTCAAACCGATCACGCACCGGTCGGGGATTATACAGCCAATATTTTGGCATATAAGCCCACCATATTTCTTTTTTTTTTTAGAACAAGTTTTATATTTTATTAGATTGGTGTTATGTAACATGTTTGAAACTATAGTCAGAACAATAACATAATGTTGTGGTGGAGCACCAAAAAGATCAATATTAGAAGTATAGTCAATTAAATCTTAATAGACTAATTCTTGCTATATTAGTATTATTTGCCAAAACCTCCCTATGTTGATGACAAAACCCAATTAATCTCATAGAAGATGAAGAACAAATTCCACAGATGAAGATCTAAAACAGTAATACTTGCACTCGGGTAGAATCTATGATTCAGGTAGAATAATCTATGGTAGAAAGATTTAAGTTTAAGAATGAGGTAGTAGATGTTTAACGATATTAATTTCGAATAAGGACACGAGATAGAACATTAGAGCAAGCTTGCAAATTTAACTAAGCGGATCTAAGCTAATCGCGATACATGGTTCGGGCCTTGGGGAAGTATAGAGAAGGATGAAATCAAAAAGCTTATTTCGATATAGTGATGCGTTGTCTAGTTCCAAATCCCGATTTTCCATGGAATAAGGTACTCATTGAAACTTTAAAGATAACATTGACAAAAAATTTAGAACCCCGGAAAATAAAAGATTAAAGACTAAATCTAAGTCCCTTACAACTTGATGAAACATATGCATTTAGATTAGCTTCAAAATCAATTTGGAAAATGAGAGGAAATTAGAGGAAACTATTACTAGTCTCTAAAGGGGAGAATAAAACATACATCTAGAAACAAAAGCAACTCACACCGATTTTATCCATGGGCGAAGAATGTCTTGTTCATCATCTGACATATCTTCAAGCGAAACTTTGCTCACTTTCACATAATCAGACAAAGCAACATAGATAGCCTTTGTTGCAAGTGTCATAAAGCGGCCCTTTGAATGTGGTCTAATGAAAAAAATTCAAATATTTGAGAAGCGAATTTATAGGCAAGTAATTGCATAAGTGCAATTAAATAAATGGCCACGACCTTAGGGAAATATGGAAGAGATGCGGCATGATCCAGAGTGAAGTTGATGCAACACATTACGGTGCGGTAAAGTGGAGAGCACATCTAAAGAGCGAGAGGCAATTTTTATATGAAAGTGAGTAGATAATTGAGGAAGCGAAGATGAAAGTTCTAAAGTTTCAAGATTGACAAAAGTTCATTGATAAGACAGGACATGCAAGATCTTGAATGAAATGATCGTTAAGGCATATGTTTCTACCACATCACCACGACTAGGCACTTTGGTCAAAAGATAAGTATGTGATTAACATAAACCTATTCACTAAGAAGAAAACAATGCTGAGGAAAGCAATGGGAACTTCAACATAATCAAATAAGGTGAACGATTGGCGATTTTCCAAAGGAATTTTAGCTGATAGATTTGATTAATGTAGCCTCTCAGACTCTCAAGTACGAAAGTACATGTTCAAGTGTGAGTAGGACACTTTATCTGAGGGATGCAAGGGTAGGTCCATTAGCTTTGCATCATCTAGAAGGCGAAAAGAAACCTCTAATCGTGAGTGGTCATGCTGAAATGCTTACAATATCAAAATGGCCATACCCGGGATTCTGATATCAAAAACAATAATGATATTCTCTAAACTTCATTTCTCAATTCAGTAGATTACTAAGTTATAAAAACAAATAACTTTACAATATTCAACAATGAAAAAGAACATACTGTGTCACCAAAAGGTACCCGATCTCTTCAAAAACAGAGTAGATCGAAGATGATCAAGCCTCAGAAGTAGAGACATAGTCCTAGGCTGCATCACAACCAATTTATGGGTCAATTATAAACTGAGAGACAAAGAAAAAGAGATTTTTGTCTTAATAAAATCAATCATTTTGGATGATAAAACAAAAATACACTTGAAGTGAGGCGATCTGACTAGTTTTGCCTCGATGACCAAGCCGAGTTCACCTAATGTAATCAAGAAGCGGTTTTTGGCGGTGGTGGCCCTTACATTGAGAGTGCTGTCAATGCATTTGGATTGGCGGAATTGGGGATTGACACATAAGCATGCTAATGCTATCTTCCGCTACTTACTACTTGAAACTGGCCGCTATCACGGGGAGGTGAGGGCGCTTGTCTATAACATCATTCAGCGACCCGATCGTCGGCGATGGCGGTAATGAGGATGAGAGGATGAAGGAGGATGCTGATGATACTTGATGATGAGATGAGTTCTCAGGATGCCTTACCATAATTACCTCCCGTTATTTTTAACCCGAATCTATAAACATCCGTTTTATTATCCACACGCTTCATTGTGTATGCAGTTAAAAGTTTAATAGATAATGCTCTGCTCTAGAAATTATAACGAGTTTATATATGATATATATGGAGGAAGTTTAGAGTTAAGCAAGGCCTTCGATTAGAAAATGATACCTGGAGCGAGTATAACCAAAAGTTCCACGCAAATGAAGTCGATTAGATGAGTCAGACTTTATAAGCTAGCGGGTACTGAGTTGGAGACATGAGGTTCACATTCCCAGATCTAACAAAACATTGTTGCTTGATATGTCTAGATGAATTCTTGGAGGTGAGCAATAATGGTGCATATAAGATAAAGCTAGCCACCCCTTTCACAATGTTTAGCCTCGTAATCGATCGAGTTTTCTCTTTGCTTCTTCGCCGTTGCTTAGAATGTTTCTCAAGCTCCCCTTTTCCATAAACTCATAAATCAAAAATGAGTTCTCGGCAAATGGTATTTGAAGCCATAAAGCTTTCACGATATTGCGATGCCTTATGCGTATTGACATGAATCTCGCTTTGAAACCTTGATCAACCTATCGCCATGTTGATACGATGAGTGATGAAGCTTTTCACAATAACAACCGACCATTTGGCAACAGCCTTATAGCAGTGCCATATCCTCGATTGATACTTTGATTGATCAAAGTTGAATATTTTCCTTAAAGAAGCAAACTATTTATGTTGACTAAGAAATAATTAGGGAGAAGTCTAAAATTGAAAATGCGGGGAAGGAGCTATATGAGGATTGGCTTCACGGCATTTTGGATCTAGCATTGTCAGTGTAATGGAACACAGCCCGGAAAACAAAAATATTGTTCACATGCTTTACTAATAAAACATTCGAGTTATGCATTGATAATCATAATTTCAGAAATAACTCATTTAACAATATAATGCATTGTGAAGCTTCGACCCGAATCGTGAAAATCGGAAGGAAAATCTCTGGGCGTTATCACATATAAGGTCTGAGAAAAGAAAAAGTTGATGTAGTAACAGTCGGCAGGTAAAGGTAGATCAATGTTGAATATTTCCTAAACTAAGCAAGTAAATTACATTGACTAAGAAATATTGATTGATATAGAACTTTAAGCTCAAAATTCGAGTGTCGGGAAGAAGTGAATCTGGTGAAAACCTGGGAAGGCTAAGACGAGATAGAGGATTGGCTTCTGACATTTTGGATTATTTGGAATGCACACCACTCTCACCCTTTCCATAAGACTTTCGTTTTCGCTCTCAACATTCCCACTCTGTTTATCAAGATGCGCCACATTTCCATCTACACTTATCACCAGTTTCCCATTCTCTCCAAACAGAGAAACAAGAAGTGCATGGATAACCTTTTATGCTTTCTTATTGTTTTCTTCTTCAGTTTTTGTGGCCTCTTCGATTCAGCTACACCTTGGGGGATCTCACGGGCGATGTTTAAAACGAGTACACTTAGTCGAAACCATGTATTAATGGATCTGGTCACCAGAGTGCCATTATCGATAAGTGAACACTTTCTTTACCCGATGAAATCGCAATGATTCTGTGAGACCCCCACCGCCGTGACCACCTCATAGGTACCCTTCGGTGGAAGCTCACTCATAGGACTATCCTCATTCCCGAGTTCCTTTTGCCTCCCCCGGTGGACGGGACCCTAGGGTCTTTAGTCGATGGAAGCATCTACGGTACCGGCGTGAGCTACTAGCTCGGTTGGTACCCGATGCTGTCAGTGTCCCAGGTGCAGGTTGAGGAAGGGTGGGTGAGGCCTATCTGGTGGCTTCCACTGAAGGCCTGGTGTGATCCCGCAGGTGAGATCTCCTGATAAGCGCCTTTTTATTGTGAGACCCCACCCTTAGTGACCACCTCATGGGTACCCTTCGGTGGAAGCTCACTCTCATAGGATATCCTCATTCCCAGCGAGTTCCTTTCGCCTCACGGTCGGTAGGGCTTAGGGTCTTTAGTCCAATGGGAAGCATCTCTGGTACCAACTGAGCTGGTGTAAAACCCCAACCTTATTGAATATTTATAATAGTAGTTTTTTGAGCTGATTAGAGGTCGATGATAGAAACGAGGGTAGATTAAATTTAGAATGCTCGGACGTCATGGACATGAAGTGGAATTTTAAAATTGTAACGAATGCCCTAAGGAATAATGATTT